>JAOBRC010586231.1:0-11023 GCA_027575255.1 Scolionema suvaense
CCACATTAGCCACTGTACACACAATGCAATCAACCCACACTCTCGTACATATCCAAGCATGCACACACACGACACACGCGGACACAGACACACTCACATCAATGAGCACTCACTCCACTATTTACAACATTATGCAAATTATCTACTTATTAATATGGATTTATGATTTTATCTACATAATTATACATAACTTCAGGTAAAAACAGAGACTAAAATGGTGTTAAAATCATATATACAAGTAAAAAACACACAGTACTTGCGTCATCTTGAAGAGTAAGAACTCGAGCTGGTAGCACAAGTACTGTGTGTTTTTTACTTGTATAATTATACATAATTATACACATTACTACAAGAAAGAAACGAGCAAGGTATTATTAACTGATAGAACAAACCAGACAGAAACAAAAAGACAAAAATAACAACAAAAACAAAATACAAAAAAGAAAACATACAAGGAAGAATATTGTACTCAAATTTATCTCCAGGCAGCAGATCGTCAGACCGATACCCACATCCGGATTTCTGGCCTTTATTTTGATTATCCGTGCCTGCGATGTTTTGCAGGCTGATGTGGGCGGCCCAGTGGTCATAATCAGTGACCACTTCTGCTGCATACGGAGATGAACACAAGGAAGTTACGAAAAGATCGAGGAAAACAAAGATCGTGCTGGACACTGATACTTTTCATAGACATCATGATGATTCCCGATAGTTTTCAAAAGGGTTGGTTTTGGGTCAATTAGACCACCTTGGTTTATCATGCGTTTGATCGGCTGCCGAGATGAGAGACATAAATCCCTCAACTTTGATGTTGCACGTGATATTCGGAGAAACTCTGCTCCAACAGAGTCGTAGAACATTTTGGATGGTATATCGCTACGTTTGAATGGCATTCGGGTTATGTTAAAATCAAAAGAGTTACACTTATCGTACAGTTTCGTTTCAAACATCCCATGATCTATGCTGATGTCCAGATCAAGAAATGTAGCATGTTGGGTCCCTTCGTTCTCCTTCTTTAATTCTAACTCCGGATGATATATCTCACAAAAATGTTGTTCAAATGCTCCACCATCGTTGATCGCATTGAGGTCATCGATGAATCGGAAGACATTCCCAAACTTCCAGGCAATAACGTTGTTGGGTTTCTTATGCTGTTCAAACCAACGCTGTTCATACCAAAGGAGAAATAAGTTGGCAAAGAAAGGAGCTGGATCACTGCTCATGGGAATTCCAATAGTTTGTCGGAAAACTTGACTTCCTATTGTGAAGAAACAGTTATCTATCAGAAAGTTCATTGCAGATTCAAGGGATGACTTTGAAAATGAGAAGGGGCCTTGCTTACTGCCTTTGGTCCATGATGCTATTCCCTTGAACTGATCGAGATAGTTTGGCGTGTCCCACCTTTAAATGCAAAGTTGATGATTTCATTCATTACATATTTTAGTTTGTCATGAGGGATTTTAGTGTATAGTGTGGAGAAGTCAAATGTTGTTATTCTCCTTGCACTGCACACACTCACAAACACACAAGGCACCTTGCTATACAGTCACACATGTCATTAAACACACTGACACAAACATGCGCACATGCACACAGAATGGCTAGGCAATGGCAATTCAGTTTGATCGTACCACCTGAACATGGAAATTTCATCTTATGACCCGCATTTACAAACTGCCATTATTTGGCACTCCTATAAAATTTTATCCAATCTTAGTGTTAAGGATGTATCTAGGTTATATATAGATGGAAGGAGGAATACTTCCATGAAGAGAGACATATATCTGCATTATGTGACTATCTATTTCCTTATCAAGTAATTGCTAACTCTGGAGGAAAGGCAAAAGATCTGTACTGTATGCCATATTATAAAAAAAACAATGTTTTTATTAACCACGGAAATTTCATCAGTCATGACTATATACAGGTAAGAAAATCACCTCAAATTTCATCAAATTCTTGCAACTGATTTCTTCAATGTGTAATGCAGCATATTGCACCAAATTTTATAGCTTTAGGGTTTTCTATTCCATTCAGGACGACAAAATATTTTCGGATACAGACATAGCAGACTTCAATAAGGCATTTCAGCTACGCTTCCTGTTGTTATACTTCTGTGCTTCAAATCTTTTCTAACATACTGAAAAAGGAGCATCTATAATTGTCACTTGCCGTAACATATTATAACCAGGAAAGGCAAGGTGGGTATTTAATTGTATGCCTCCTGCACTTTGGCTAATAGCTACAAATTTAAACGGGTCAGAAAATGATTACACATTCATTTTATTTCTTTCCAATGTATATTAACTTATCCAAGCTAGCAAGAGAAGCTGCAATCGAAGGCCCATTAGGCAACCTAATTGTGAAAGAGTTCTTGGAGATTAAAGGTGTCGATCTGAAAAAATTGCCGAACCTTTCAGCAAAGAAGAGAGTGAGACGTACATACATGAAATTAAAAGGTGAGTTTAAATTTGCTGCATTTTTTTAGCATGCTCTCAGAAAGATGCCCCCTTCTGTCACCACTAAATGATACTGGAAGAATGCAAAATAAAGCAGGGTTTCCCGAAGTGCGGGGGGAATGGGGGGTGCCCTACCATGATCTCAAAAATGGCCCACGCTCTCACCATCAAAGGACCTGCCCCTGCCTCCACCGGGCGCCCACCTCACGGGGTGCCCCCACATGATCTTCCCACAATTTACCACATATTGTCCACAGTTTTTGGATGTTTATTGAATAAATTTCACTTTGTATGAATTATCATGCCTTTCTGCGTTTTTCACATTTGTAAAACATGTACGCTAATTCAGCACTTTTTAGCAAGAATAGTGCAATTTTCTATGGTTTCGCATGCGTCGTGGTATTTTCGACGGTCTGACAGGGTGCAATTGAATACAAGCACAAAAAAGTGCATGCATTACACGTAAAAGACTACCATTAAAATTCTGTCAAAAGATCTTATGCTGTCTGCTTACCAGGTCAAGAAATCTCTATACCAATACCACGGGCATTCAAGTCATTGCAGAACACGATGAAAGAGCATGTTGGAGATCTGATCGAGCCAAAAGTATTTTGGAGAGTGAATGTTGATAATAGCGGACAACAAATATAAAAGGAATTCAGGCTGTAAGGACGAAGAATACCACTAAGGAACATACGTAAACAACTGGTTGAAAAACACCAACAACTTGGCATCATTCGTTCTACTGTTGACTGTGTGTACTCCAGAGATCTGATGTTCTGGTGTGATTATGCATCCTATCTGAATCATGGTACTTCTGACTGTAAAAGTCATATATAATGCAGTGCTCTTTTTCACTGACCAGGAACTGTCGAAGGCAGGAACCAATTGTGATGTGCATGCCATTGTCGAAGCTCCATCAACTTATATCCTAGCAAGATGCAGCGACTCAATAACTGAAAAACTAGCCTATGCAACCATACGTCTTGAGGACATCGAAGATCTGACACATCCAAATACGCAGAAAAATTCAACAGTATATGACAGAATAAGACTCTTTCATGGTGACCATCCAGAGCAGCAGTTTGAGCAGCAGTTTGAGCAACAAAGAGGGCGGGAAGTAACCATGTTTATGTGGAACACCTGTTATGGACTTCACATATTTATCACTCTCACTTGAACAACCACTGCGGACACTAGAGGAAACAAGGGAAAAGGTATGATTATTTGCATTTTGTTTGAATACCAGAAAAGTTGCCCACATTAGGCCAACTCAAATTGAACTTCTGGTTTGCATCTTGTCAAAAGTTAGATGCACCATGCAATTTTACTGTATATTAAAAACAAGATGCAGGAGGTATTGTATTTTTTTATACCTTAAGGGAAGAAATTTTTGCGGGAAGAAAATTTCGCGGATTTCGCAGCTTTTGGGCAAATCCACGAAATTAAATTCCTTTTTTTACTTCCAAAAATGCTCAACCGCGAAAATTAATTCCCGCGAACTTTATCAACCATTGAAGCGCGAAAAAAAATTCCACAAAAATGTAGTAAAATTCCACAAAAATATAGTAAAATTCCACAAAAATATAGAAAAATTAATTCCCGCGAAATGTTCGTAAAATTTGACCGCAAAATTTAATTCCCGCGAAAACTTCTTCCCTTGAGGTAGAAAGCAATTAATCATTCCGATTGTTTATTGCCACAAAATGAATGCCGAGCATGACTCTGACAATTGAGTCTTTCATGAGGAAAGAAAATAAACTAATAGCGTGCGGCATGACAGGAATAAATAAAGATGCAGCAGTATTCTATAGATGCACATGATCATTACTCAGAATACAAATTGTGTTGTAATTCTTAACCCCTTGAATGCCGAGGGCGTATATACACGTCGCTGTGGGTGTCTCCTAAAAAACATAGGGGATGCATGTGAACAACTGAGGATGTATATATACGTTGTTTGTATGTCATCTGAGCAACCAAGGACATATATGTACATCATATACAACTATTTTAAAGGTTACAATTGTCAAATTAAAATACTCTGGCTGTTCAAAGAGACTTTTCAGATGTTTCATGTTTTTGGTTGTCGGCAGATACCTGCGAGGATGGTTATATGCTTTCGTGGTTGCTCATGAAAAAGGCTCAGTATTCAAGGGGTTAATTTTCGTGATAAAGCACAGATTGCATTTGTTCATTGGGCATAGGTTTGTTCATACATTGTAAGACCTGGGTGAAGGCAGTTAGATCAGGTACGGACAACATCTACACGTTAAAAAATACACCCAAAAAAGGGATCAACACTGGTGAAAATAGCTTGAAGGCTTGACACGGAGAGAATGTATCACGATAAAACAGACATAAAAAAATTCCTTTTATATATACCTTGTGTATTTTTTACCTTCAGAATTCTGTCCCTGATGTACGGTACTCATCCTCTCGTCTCAAAGTGCTTGAAGGACCTGCTGGTTGATGCTTTACTGTGGTACGGCCGTTTGAGTCATTGAAGACTGATGATCTTAAACGTGAGATACGAGCACAAAATCTAGATTCTGACTGGGACATGCCAGTGAAAACGAAAAGAGAAATGGAAGACATTGGAGTCATCTCTGGCTGGAGTTTCATGCCTTACTCCATTCATCCATCCATGCCCAAGCATTTCAACTGCAGAAACAAACCTTGCCAACTACGAAGTTCTGCCCGTTGAAATACTTCATGACATCAAGGGCACATAAAAAATGTGTGGGAGGAGCTTCCAAGACATCTATCGAAAGAGGATAAAATTATCCTCCAGCAAGCTCTTCAATCTAGCTATGGGGACAAGGACAAGATTCTTGGTGCTGACTAACTGATTCGCTGTACTTCATGTAATGAAGCAAATGAAGAACTGTTTATCACCAATGGTCTATGAGATTATGCGAACACTTGCTGAACTTTCCATGTTTGCATATTTGCCATCTCAGAAATGCTTTACTCGAGGTATGGTAGCTGCAGTCAAACATTAGGCTTTACTGCAACAACAAGCGATCAAAGCCAGTACACTTTTATCTTCTCTTAAGCCGATAGCCGCCAGGTGCCATTTAGCTAGATCTTCGCCAGCCTTGAGTCAACTGTTTCCTCCGCCATCTCTACGCAATGCATCCACCATTACTGCCGAGTCATTGTGGACGAACTCACCAGTAGAAACTTAGCTTCTTACAGTATATCTAGCGTTGTAAATCGCGTGAACAAGGATGTCACGTGTTTACCGAGGTTTAAAATGCGGAACAGATATAAACTCGACATAACTTATCACGTTGGATGTCAAATTCATATGCACAATCAGCGAGTGATTAGAAGATCAGATGCCAATGCAGTACAATGGCACAATAAATGAGTTCGGTGAAGCAGCATCCAGTACGATTCTAGGTCGCGACAGGTACAACGCGCGGAACATATGGGGCGCTTCTACGAGTTTCGTGTTGCAGATTCTGGCCAGCATTTGACGCAGGCAGTTCACGTGCCAGGGAACAGCATGCACATGTGAAAGTTTGCGGAAATTAAACGAAAAAAAGAAGAAAAATTTTGTTTCTGGAGCTTCGCCAGTTGGAAAACTTTTTCTTTCTCGTGAAATAGGACCGGGCGCATAGCCGGAAACAGACATTTTCTTAAGGACGGCCTTGTAAGAATGCAAATGGAAACGAAACTGAAGGACGAATCAACAACAGATAACAACACTTTCAATTCAACCATAAGCAAAGAAAGCAGAAAGTTAGCAGAAGAGTTTTCACACAACACTCACTTCAACATGGACAACACAAAATATTCTTTATTCCAAGCTCACCTAAAGCGCCTGAGTGAGTACATGATTTGCGGACCAGGGCAGTGGTGGGACTTTGACTATAAAACTAATGCAGTTGTGTTTCATGATGGAGCAAAGGAGCCCAGTGAAAGACCTGTAGGACCATCCATGATGTGGTACATGGACACAACTTTCTCTCGCCTGCAAGAATACCTAAACGAATTATGGGAGCAGTGTGTTCATGATGGTATCCAGCTACCAATACCATACATCAAAGTGTATGATGACAAAACCAAGCTATGCACTCCTTGTGCCATTACACCCATAGCCCTTACACCTGTAGCCCTTACACCTGTAACATCTGTCACCAACTACACTAATGAAACCAGCACACCATTACAGACACCAAGTGACGTAAAGCAGACCAAAGCTGAATTGTCCTCAAGGTTCATGTTCGATCTCAGCCCAGTGGTACCTACTCCAACATCTCCTACTAAAGTTAAACACAGATGAGTAGGATGTACCTGAAACTCGCCATGCAATGAGTAAAGCCCCAGTTTCAAAACTTGATAGACAGATTATGAAAGTAGCTGGTGCAACACCTCAAGTGTTAAACTTCGACAAGTATCACTCACGCGTAGAAGCTAATTTCAATGACACATTCGCCAGGAAACAATGCCAAGCCCTACTTCCATGCATATAAACATTAAGAATGAAGCACTGCCGTTCAGCATCACAGGGCCTTGCAACTTGGCGGAATATGGGCATGAACCATCCTATGACGACGTCAAAGAAAATCAGCCTAATTTGTATTTTGCAACCATTCTAGGGAAAAAGTTGTTGCAAAAGTGGAATTTGAACTGGGCATGCTAGCTTATTAGTTCATTTTTGTGATTGTTGGTATTATGTATCATACACATTCCTCCCAATTATACTTACTTTTTCTATGCTTCCTACAATAAGTATAGACCAGGGAACATATTCATACTAGCTGATAGCCCATTAATGAGAAGCCAAGGCAACCTTTATGAAATTTAAGCAGAAGCACAGGATGGGTGGCAGATGAATGACTTTGTTGAGTAGTAGTGATGAAGTGCTTTCCTTCACTACTTTTACCATTGTTTGCAATCACTCATAAATTCAGCCTGCCCTAAACCCTACAGGGAGGTTCACAACACTCAGCTATGCTTATATACTTTAAATTGTCAGCTACACAGGGTAGAGATGACTGAAAACTCAATCTCCTGGCAAAAATGGCAGTCACCAAGACTGCTTCAATAAATCCCAGCGTATCTTTAAATTAACTATATCCGTAGGTAGCATTTATTGTCATCTATGTTATATGCTGGTGACTCTAACCTGAGGCCAGATCTCATCATCCCGATCCAGTATCCCTCAATCTTCTGGCTCATCAGGTTCTTAACTGTGTAACAATCCGGATGCATAGATCCTTTTGAGAGTTCTAGTTCTTATGGATGGTTTATAGTTCTTGTATTTGCCTTGACCTATGCACTATGTTTGAAAGCGATATTGACTTTGTTGGAATTTGTTGATAGTTACATACAGCACAGTTTTATTTTACTTCATCTCTCTTTCGCCACATGTACCTCAGCTGAAGGAATACCAGCGATCTGCATGCCAGTAGCTTTCTCAGTTAATGCTGCAAAACATATCTGTAGTTAGCCCCTTCATACTTATACTAAATTAAACCAGCCGAATATTTCTTCATCTATCTATGTGTGAATTTTCTACATTTTCTAGAGAATTTTAACTGCATCATGATATGATAGCTTCCTCTGCTCACTTTCATTCCTTCCATTGATGTGCTTGTCTATTGGAACAAGGGTACTAAGCTTCGATTGGCATCCAATTTTTTCTTGGCATCCTCAGCCTAAAGTCAATCAATCAGACATTTAAGGGAATCTTGCTTGGCAAAAGCCTGTAAATTATGTGCATATATCTATATGCATATATCTGATTTGAGTGTATCTGCTAATAGGTCATGGAACTCGTGTTTTTCAACAGCTCTGGCTCTATGTTACAGTTGGCTAAAAAGATTGATCAAATCCGAACTCACAACTCATTTTTTTGTTCTTTTTTTTGTTTTGTTTTGTTTTGTTTTTGGGAGGGGGAGGTACTTACAGCTTACGTCACTCGAGCAGAGAATCTCTGCGCAAACCTATCTACATACTCTTTCATGAATGGTTGAGCTATCTATAATCCCGAGTAATAGTAACAGTTGGTTCTTCTGCTTTCAAATTTGACACTTGTATTGTTGAAGCAGTCGTATGGTGTTTTTATTGATATTGTGACGCTTTTTTGCCGAGGAGTTCCTTTATTCCTGTAAATACAGTTGAAGAAATCTTCAGGAAGAATAAACTATCTATACTTACTGTACTTGAGGAGAAGACGATCTATCTACTGTACAGCTGCAGTAGCTTAGCTGTATACCTAGCTAATAGTGATAGTTATCCAACAGAAGAGAATGCAAACATCACAATCCAGCATACCTGCGTTTTCCTATCATTTAGCCATTAACAGCATGTCTGACTCATAAAGATTTAGGGTTCACCAAACTAAAACTGCTCATTCCAGTAATTGTCGTCATTTATTTCACCATCTGAACTTTCGTGCTAGGCGGCCAACGTGTTCATGTGAACATGGAACACTGATACGACCCGCAAGATTACCGCAGCGCACAGTAGCGTACATGCGGGACTATCTGTGAATTTCAGAACCTTGCCTTAACGCACCTGAGTCTCTAAAGCGCAGCAATTTAATCACGTAGTTTATGTTTTGACGAGAGCCGGACAATAGTCAGAAGTTGTATTACACTAGGCCTTGCAACTAACAAAATGTGAAATAGAGATGAACACATGACACGTCACATATCATGAGCAACATGACCTGAAGTACAGAGTAAGTTAAAGCAGGAGTAACTACTCCAGAGAGTGGTTAAAACTCACCCCCTGTTTACAGGGTGATAAGTCTGTCAATGACAAGGACAGAGTGGAGCCAACAAAGCCACAAGCAGAAAACTACAGTACAGACACGGTACACAAAGGCAAACATGCTGGATTACGAGGTACAACATAAATGGTCAACTAGGCACCAGCACTTTAGACTCTGGGTGTGGCTTTAAGCATGCTTTACGGGTATATCCGTTATCAAACTTAAATGAATTTAAAATGCATTCCAAATTACATTTAAAAACGCTTCAGAGCACATTTAAAATGCACTTTAAATGCAGCCGGGTGAGGTGTAGGACTGTCTTTGAAAAGCATTTAAAAAGGCTTTAAACTAGCTGATGCATTTAAAACAGCTTTAAACAGCATTTAAAAATCTAGATTTAAAATGGATTTAGTCCTCTCAAAAAGCATTGCACATTTAAAATGCATTTTGAATCTTGCTCATTGTCATGGCAACAAACCTATTATGTATGCCACACTTAAAATGCATTCTAAAGACAGTTTGTGTGTGTCAGTATTGCCATGGTAACAAGATTCATAATTACTTGCGGTATTGAAGAAAATTTGTAAATTTGAAAAAAGTATATACGGTTTGCATGATAGTGCCCTGTGCCATGATTTACTACCAGAGTTGACTGCAATCCTAGAAAAAGCCATTGACAGGTACAGAGTATAAAAGTAAAAAGATGTTTGTTTGTGATATGTTTATGTAGCGCTCTTTGCAGTTTTTATATTTCCAGATAATTTAAACATAAATTGAGACTTAAAAACCATTTACATAGATGCCAAATGTCCATCAGTGTTTTACGGATTTCATAGTACTGCATGAGAACAAAGTAACTCGATCATAGATAGGCCATAAATTTTGTATATAAATCTTACCACAGAGCAAAACTGGAGAAGCTATGGACATATCTGAGCAAAGCAAATTGCTGGAGGGTCAATTTTTCAGTTGGTTCATTTTGCAGCAGCTGCTTAGCTTATGTCCTTTTTATTCACAGAGCTTAAGCTCTTCGAGTTTCCCACCTTTCTTTGTATCAGTGGAGATAAAAAATCTATTTAACATCACAAAAAAAATTTCGCTACTCAACTATTGATATAGTTTTATTATTCACATATATATATGAAATGGACTATGATCACAAAAAATTATGCACAGAAATTGTTTCATACTCGCACAATTACAATTTGTTTTTATCAGATTTCAAGTAGTTGCTCAAACAGGCATCAGAAGTATAATTTGCTACGCATAATCAGGCATTTATCCAAGCACTTTTTTACTACCGGTTAACGGTAGTAAAAACTCAACCTTTAGATTGAGTTTTGAAACTCAATCTGCACCACAAATTTTCGAACGATGCGCATTTGCATCTAAATCTACAATCTGGCCAGAATGACTCTGTTTGTCCCACGCGGCAATACATTCACCCACTCTAATTTGTATTTCCCTTAAACTTCCAATAGACGGAAGCAAGAGTTGCTGAGTATATTCTTGGCAAAAGTAAAAGACGCTGCTTTCAGTGACTTAACCCTTCGTCGGTAACGCTAAAAACTAGGGTACGAACGGTAAAGGGGGGGTCTACACCCCACCTCGGAAATGGTACTTCCCGTACAGCTGTAGGAATAATTTTTGGAACACATCAAACGGGGTCTAATACAAGGTTGCATGCCAATTTTGGTCAAATTTGGGTGCCTGGTTGTCTGTTTAGGTGGCCGGAAAGGATGACCGGACACTATCATACTGTAGATGCATGGTATAATGGCTCTCTGTGGAGGACAAATTGGTTAGGGCAATTTGGACACTTCCTGAAGTC
>JAOBRC010586342.1:0-11023 GCA_027575255.1 Scolionema suvaense
CCAAAGCCCCATTCTTAGTTTATTGTACTCCTAAAAGATTGTTTTAAAACACAGTGTACACTTCATGGCTTAACAGGCACTTAACAGGTACTTCCGGGAGGGTGGTGGAATCCGTCCCCTCCCCTGGTATTACACCAGCCAAAAAAGCCCGGTATATATAGGGTTAATTTCTTTGTACATCAAGCTGCACTACGCGTTATCAATGCCAAGATAAGTAAATATCCCCATCCTCTCCCCTGGAAACTGCATGCCGATTGTACGCCAATTTTAATTTTCATTCATTTTTTGTGATATAAATATTATATTGATGCTATTCAAGAGAGACAAGCTTGATGGTGAAATAAGAGGAACAGAATTAACAAAATCATTTTAAGCCTATTCAACCTGGGCTTTTAGGTGCTGTACGATACATTGAAGGGGCAGATTTCGAACCCCTCCATAATTCTAGAACTGGTAATTCAATAGTATTGAAATTTGGCACACACCTTGAATAACTCTTCATGCATATCTGTGTAAATTTTCAAGTCAATAGGGTTAATAGAGCGTGATGTATTAATCTATTGTAGCGTTTCCATCTTATATTATTAATTACCAGCACTACTGTTGATAAGATTCAATCTTAAAACATGGCCGAGCTTAGGGTCTGTGCTCAGAAAGTTGCTGTTGAACGCTTTAACGTTATTAATGTGTAAAATAAAGGTTCGGAAGACTAAGTGCATGTATGAAATTTACCAAACTTTCAACAACACTGATAAAGGCTCAACATGTTCAGTTAATTATTTTTTGCAAGAATAAGAACTATGCACATATTATGTATCAATGGAAAGCTCTTGCTAAGGGTTTTTTTTCATGCCTCATTTCAACAATTTGAACAAAATTTTCCCGAGTTATGAGTAAAAATGTGTTTTTAGGTAGCACGTAATTTTCAAGCAGTGCGTGACCTGGACGAACAAGAACTGTTTTTAGAACCTGCTTTTTGCTCAGAACATGTCTCAATAAATTTTAGGAATTCACCAAAAGTTTCGAGCCGCAGCATGCTTCCATAAAGCAGCAATTTTCGAACAGCCGGAGGGTGAGCGGAATCCACCCAAGATTGAATAGGGTTAATCTGATTTCAACAAAGGGCAGGTTTGATTCGACCCCCTCTGCTTCTGAACGGCTCAACCAATATGCATGAAACTTGGTAAGTTTTCATAGAACTTTTCTGGGAACATTCTGACGCAAAATGAAGCCTTTTGTTGCAAGCAATGGGATGAAAATAGGGCATGTGACGTAACTCAAAAACCTGATTAACTCTACAAGGGTTGGGCGTTTGGAGCTAGCTATGGTTGGAGGGGGCGGAGTATATAGAACAACACTTTACCTCCAGGTTAATACAAAAATTGTATCAGTAGTATCATCATTATGGTGACGTCAGCATTTTTTGTGAAAATGATGTCATGATTTTTGGTGAATCTTGGTAATCGTTTTCTAGATCAGTTTCCTACTTTTTGAAGATTTTTTCTAGGTCTGCAAGAAGTTTAATCGTGATGCAGATACATTGTGCACACAAACCTGTAGCATTAAAATCCAAACTTGCTTTGTTAAATTTTGCTGACGTCATCGGCTTTACATATTTCACGATGACTGCAAATCCAATCGTTTTCCTAAAGTATGACGTGGCGTGTCACGTGACCTACTTTAGATCCCTTTTTTAATCAAAATGTTTCTCAATAAATTTTAGGAAAAGCCCCTACCATTTACTTCGACCAGATTTGTCGTTTAGACTGAATTTAAAAAAAACTGGGTGGGGGGGTGTCAAATCGACCTCCCTCCAACCCTTTTAGGGTTAAATGGTGCAAAGTACCTAATTTTGCAAAATATAGTATGTAGAAGTACATGTAGGACACATTTGCTTACAGGGACGGACATGCAACCTTCCAATGGTCATACGTAAGACAACGAAAACCTGTTACTATCAGATAAAGATGATGACGTCATCGTAGCTACCTGCAACTGCAGGCCCCTATTTTTCTGCCAAACTGTAGAATATTTAATGCTTAACCCTGTTTATGGGGGAAATATAATACCTCCTCCTATGGAATTTTTGATAAATTATGTCTAAATGTTTGTAGCTTTCAAAATTTATTCCTCATCTATAATGTTTTTAAATGTGAGCTTATTTGGATTAGTGGTTCAAAAGTCATGGAGATTTTCTCGGAGTAGTCCGACACTGCGCCATTGTATACTTCACACAGGCATTTTGAGTTGGCTCACACAGCACGCTGATGGTAGGCTTCCCATGTGATAGACGTGAAGCAAAATGGGCGAAAACGGTGCATCCAGTAGATGTTTTCTGGAAAGTCGAATGCCTGCGGACTATCCATGCAAAACTTTAAGGTTGTACTATAATCTTCCATCAACACTCTTGAACCTTAACACAGAACTAGGAATTTGCATAATGAATCATTTACTCTGAATTATGACATTAAATATGCACAATTACTTACATAATTCTCATTAATTATATACAATTAGACGGTCCACGGTCATAGCATAAGTACTTCTTGAGATGTTAATCAAAGTTCATAGGTGTGTACTACAAATGCGTGTTCACGATTGTTTGCACGGACGGACAACTCTTCCACGCCGGACCCAGATTGCAAATTGTGGTGGTGGATGCGGCGTTACAATGCAGCAGAAGTTGCTATAGAGCGTTAATTGTAAATCCTAAATTCACTGTTTTCAATTCAGTTCCGCAAAAGTTCACTTTTCTGCTGTGCGTACAAAGTCCTAAACACAAGAAGTTTGAAATTTCCATGTCACGTTATTTTGGTCTACAATATTTATACTTACATGCCGGAAGGGTTGCGCTGAATCAAGGTTTAGTTAGTATGTGAAACTGGAGGCTAGAACTGAAAGCTAACTTTACGCTGGTCTTCCCATATTTGATGGCCATGATGTTTGATCATGTAGATGTAAAATTATTTACATTCCTATTTTTCGTGAAGTATTGGAGAGAAAAGAGAAGTATATACAAAGTGATACCTGTAGGACTAATTGTAGCCCTGCATGCAATTAATGGAATGTCATTGATTCTATTACACGGATCGATCAAGGATCGATCACTGTGCAGTGATGTACGCAGAAATGGGTGTAAGTGGTGCATTGTTTTGTCATAATAAAATGCCATTCGATGCATAAAAACATTGCCACTTGTAATACATGGTGAAGTAGAATCAATTCCCAACTCCAGCAAAAACACGATGCTTCTTGAACTCAAATGACAATCGACGTATAAGATAGGAAAAAACGGTGACAATTTACATTAATAACATATCTAGCGAGTAGCGTCAAGTATCGATATATATCTGGCGGTTAATCTACGACATTGTCTATTTGCAGTTGCTTTATGTATTAGTGCTGTATTAGTTCTGCTCTTAAAACCTACCCTTGTAGAGTTTGATTTATTAACCAAATTATTACGATGCCACTGCATCTAATTCAGACAAACGTCTCCTGCAACTTATTTATTTTCCTTACTGTCACCTGGAGTCCAATGGCGTGGAACATCTCGTCTCGTCGCCCATCATTGCAGGAATTTTTTTTATATCGTAACTTTTCTTCAATTTTTGGAGATATTGAAAGACTATTATTGGGTTTCTAATATTTATTTGTAAAAAAATGAACTGAGAAAAAATAGATTTAATTGCGTATTATCCTCAATAAAGCTGTGTAAAATAACGAAAACTTGAATCTTTTGTAACAGGTTGTATTTCACTGTATAGAAGCTCGAAAAATGTCTGCACAAGGCATTCATTGCAGTGTATCGTTGGTAAACAATGATAAATTCGGAAATTAAATCTTTCGAGAGTGATCATTCATCAATCAACAAATAAGGAACCTTTGAAAAATCACTAATGAAGTACTTACAAATCGGTTCAATTCAATCCTTATCGGAAAAAAACATGGACAGATATGATTTAACCATAACAACATGTCAACCATCAGCAACAACAAAGAAGAACCAAGTTAAGGGTTCCTACGCGTCCGAGCACAGAATTTATTGTTGAATTCAGGAAGTTTAAACAAATGAAAGAGAGCATTTTGTTTGACAAGGTATGGGACGAGTAGACGATCGTTCTTTCAACTAGGTATGTAAATATGCGTCATTGACGTCTCCGATTTCAGTGTTTATAGGCCAGACGAAAGAAGTTTGCTTGCAACCACATGACACAGGCCAAAAGAAGGATTAATTTTGTGCAAATAATCCTGAAATGAAATTGCAAGATGTAAAGCTGCTGGTGCGAAAGGTCGCTGGAAAAGGTGACAGATAAATCCAAGACACTGACTTATGAATTATCTCATCGCGTACAGAAAAATGAATACGATCACTTCGAGATTTACAACTTCATTTTATGTGTTTCTATGTTGTTTTAGGCAAGGATGTAAGCCATACTATCGTTACTGATGGACGACGAAATTAAGGATGTAGGATGATAACGTTTTTTTCTAGGTTCTTGATTTTAGGCAATTGCACGCAAAAATTTGATCAACCTAAATGCGTGTAGTCCTCTTCAATATGTCGTAAAATCGACTGAGGTCGGTATTTGATGTCAACGCTGAATTCGAAAATCATAGGTAGCATCTCAGAAAGTAAAAACATCCGTCACTATGGCGTCATTCCGTCGCAACATTATTTTGGTCTAGCACTGATCCGGATACTGGATAGGATGAAACCCATAGGAATTGAGGTTGCTTGATAATGTACCTTTTTATAGCCTATATCGATTCTAGAGCGTAGAAAGATGAGTTAGCATCTTTGGGACACCTCTGACAATTATCCAATGATGTCAAAACTTATTACGTCACTTTTCCGGTCAGCAAAATCCAAAATTCTCAAATTTGAAAAGCAATTACATATTTCAAAAGAGCATGGAAAACGGATTCAAATTCCTTACCTCCTCAACCAACCGTTAGCGAGATATGGGCTTTTAAAAAATATAAAAACCAAGAGACAAAATGGATAGAATTTAAGTAGTTCACACCTATTTAAGCAAGAAAAGTGATGCAAATTTGAATAAGTTGGACTTAGCAATGACTGGCGATGTTTGGATTATCTTTCAAAAGAATTGTAAATACGAATATAAAGCAGATAAAAAGCATTTTCATACCTCCTGAAAATTTTGTTCTTGTTTTAATTATAGATCTTAAAGAGGTATGGACGTCGTAGGTGGCACTCAAGCAGAAGGATAGTAAATTTCGTGGTATTACCAGGAAATCACTGCAAGAAAGATAATTTTTAATACAGTTCTCCTACGAGCACCACTCTCTTTGAACCTCCTGAGAGAGAGCCTTCAGGATGTCGGCTTCACTATCCAATTTTTCACATAGCTACCTCCTCTCTGATTGAAGCTTTTTTACAGTTCTTTGCACGCTGCCTAGAGCTCTTGCTTGAAACCTTGGGCCTCCCTTCATTTTTGTTACGCTTCTACATTTCTGGTGAGCCTTTTTGAGAGTTCATCACTATTCAACAATATTTCATCTGTTTAAGTTCAACCTCCTAAAAACTTCATTCAGCTATTTTTGGTGTTGCCAATCCAGAAATGGTGAAAATACAGATCTTAGAGACATTCTGCATGTAGCTCCGTTATTACCATTTTTATGCATTGATTATTTTGTTTGCTTGTTCTAAATATTGAAAGAACTGGATAAAATTGCAGATATGACAGGTTTTCAACGAAATTTTGCAGTAGTTTCGTAGGATTGTGCAAGAAAAGTACTTAGTTTACCACGTTTAGCGCTACTCATAGTCACTCATCTCCTACGAAGAAAATATCGCCTCTATAGCTTTGAAGAAACGAAACTTGGGACAAAGGTACATAAATCCACGAAAACAACACCATCTGCTCTGTAAATTACACCCTCATTTTAGTTATAGCCATATTTAAAAACATGCAAAGAAATGAGGACGGATTGCTCATAACATTTGCAGAGAAGTGCCAGAAACAGTAAACAATTTAGGCGTTTTCTTCTTCATGTTTTTGGATAATAAACTGGTCTACAAATTATAATGCATAAAAACGTACAAGGACATTTTACAAAATATCATCAAATGTTTTGGCAATTGCAAAGAATAGTCTTATAAACAATATAAAAGTATCCTTACATGAACACCTTTACATGAAGTCAAATTAGCGACGGGTCACCAAAATTTCAAATATCGGGTCAGTAAATTGCATCATCGGTCACGTGATATGTCCTAATATGGAAAATGAGTGCAGAATATATGAGTGCTAGGCTGTAAAGAATGACGTCATAATGACGTCAAAGAGCCAATTTCAAATATTCTACTATGATTTTTGAATTCCTCGTAAAATTCTATTAGAGAATGGCTGAAGAAAAGAATTTAACATTCGAGGCCGACTACATTACAAAACACAACCAGACTGTGGAGAAGATGTTCTGCCATGAGCTAAACGTTTGCAGCATGACGGCGTAAAGCATCTGGCTTTATACGTTTGGTACAACGGTCCATTCAATTTTTTGATATTTTAATTTGGAAAAAGATTATCGCTAAAGTTATTGTTTACCGTTTATCGTTTATCTAAGGACTGCACCGTACGGATAGCTTTCTATTTTTGGCAACAAGAATTCACCCTATGAATAACTCCTGATTTGTGTTGCAAAAAAACTATCATACCAATTTATGACTTTACTGAACATTTTTTTTAATTTAAAGAGGTTATACGACATGGTAAGTAAAATGGATTGCTAATGTTTGAGCTAAGTGTCTTCTTTAAAGACGTATCACAATTGCAAAATTTTGTACTCTTCTTCATTTATTTCTATTTCTTCTTATTATTTATTCATCATTGTCAAAGTAAATATCACTACAAGAAATTTCCTTATAATAATCACTTATTTTTCTTTTCTGGATATTTCATTGGACCACTATCCAATATCATCAACAGAAATATAGCCATCAGGCAGTCTCTACAAGCAGTATACAGAAAGAAAATCTTTGACAACGAGTTTAATGATTTTCCCTGATCATGGAGAATCAACATTGAAATGGGGGAGGTGGGAGAGATCGGAAAAAACAAAAGTTCCAATATATTTTGTCCGGGATAGTAGAATACCACGGCCAAATGCCATTTTATTAATGGGAGATTTTGAGGATAATGCCTTTTGTAATTGGAAATATTTATTTTACATAAAGTATTCGAGGGACACAGTAGAGTTTCCACATGTCCAAATTTTGAAACAAAGTTCTGAAACAAAAACGGATTCTTATGTTAGACCTACGGATACGCACCAGTATCTACACGTGAAATCGTGTCATCTTTTCCATACGAAAAACGTTCAAACTTGTTGCATTATAGAGAACACGATAGACTGATGGTTAGCAAGGGCTAAAATGTCAGAAACAAAGAGGGGAGAAATAAAGACGTAAATAAGCATATTCTGATACTTACGTGCCATGAGACTCTTAGAAGGACAGGTTACCGCATCATCAATAACAAAATGATAATTGTACGGATAGATGAAGAACTCAAAGCTGTGTTTTCAGAAAAAAACAGTAACAGCATTCCGTAGGGTCAAACGTCTTAAAGACCTATTGGTTCGAGCTAAAATTCCTGACGTAGAAAAGTGTCAGGAACATGGATGCAGGGGTTGCCGTGGTAAGCTTGATTGTTGTGTATGTAACTTACTCAAAGAAAGTACAGCCGAACCTATATGATATCAGACAGAGGCCTTTCTACTGCAACTCAAAAAGAGTTGCATAATTACTGTAATGTGAAAAAATGCAGTACACTGGTAGTTGTTCTACAGAATTTAGAAAGCAAGTGAGCAACTACAAAACATAATCACACAATTACATTTCGAGAAAGCTTGAGGGTCTCACTGCTGAGATTTAACTGGCCGTTGAACACCAGAAACGACTTCCATAGGGTGTCCACCTCCCCATCAGCTACAGCTACTTGGCGATCTCCCCTCTCACTTTCATTTTCTTTATATTTTCCATTGTTTATTCCCAGCATCTTTCGTAATGTTCATTTATATCTAATGTTTATGGTTTATGTTAGTTAAAAATATCTTGAATCTTCAATCCTGAATCTTGGGTTGGAGTGACACATTCCGTCAGCTGAACTTCATGCTCAGTTTCATCTGCCAAACCATAATTGGTTCGAAGACCGGTCTTTTAAAATTATTGGCCGTTCAGGCAATGAGGAGAGGCTTAGAGTCCCTTTGGCACGAAACTTTAAACGCCTTTCCCATAAAGACCCAAATGAAAGGGACGTCCCACTTTCTTGATACATCACCAATGCCTGGCATTCATATTTGAGCTTTTGCAGGTCAAGTCGATTTCGCCAGAAGGTATCGTCTTCTGACTAGATGTTGTGAAATATGAATAGCATCACTTTATATGGTATTGCATTGTTTTCCGGCTAGTGCTAGTTGCAATACTTAGCATTATGCAAGGAGGCAACGTATAATTACTGCTGTAAATCGATTTGACCTGAAATGTGCATTTACAATGTTGCCACTTTGTCTCTTTTTTTCTACAACATCATCCTTGCAGTTCATTGTCTTTTGATTTACTTTTAATATTTTTTACAGTTACATTGCGATTATAATAAGAGCCACAGTTCCTTCCTCATAGGTCTTATCTAGTTCGGAATTCTTAATTTAGGGTAACGTTTTTTCATATCGGGATAATTGCTTATTAACCATATTACTACCGGGGGCGATATCGCCCCCCCCCCTCTGCCAGTTTTTTTTTTATCATAACCTCTTGATAAATACAGCATTGGCGCTTAAACTTCATGACTTTTCAAGAAGTTATATAGCGCATGACTTGGCAAGAATTTTTTTTGTCAAACTTGCCGATCACTCATAATGGTGGCTCTCTGAAACGTTGTTGGCCAAATTACCAAAATCGTTCTTTTGATTAAAACGGCCAGAGTTGTTAGGTTTTCTCTCAATAGTTCACCAAAGTGGTTGAAATAGCGGCAGACTATCTCAAAGAAACCTATTTGAATGGTCTCAGGAGGAAAACATTTTGGAAAACAATTTGAAAAATCAATGAAATTAGGACATTTGTCACATGGGTCAACAAATGATGACGCCAGCAAAAACTGATGCATGATGGGAAATGTCTGCTGGTGATTTGAAATCCAAAGAAAATGAGCTGATATTGTACCACATATCTAAATTCTACCTAATGTCGCTCTTGATTTAGAAAAGGCGATTTAGCCCCTCCCCCCCCGCGCGTGCCAGAAACTGAAATACCCGATAGTAATACGGTTAGGTGTGGTTTGTACGTACGTAGTTACCTAATTTTCAAGTGCATGCATTAACCCTAGCCACACCGGGGTCATTTTGGCGCTGGTGGTCTCTCTATAACTTCAGAATGACTTAACTTATCTTAATAAAACTTGGCAGGTATAAAGTATGTCATTATACGAATAATTTGGCATAATTAGTTCATCGATGACGTCACTCACTCGAAAAATGCCAAAAATCTCGATTTTCGAAAATTGCGATAAAAATACATTCCTACTCAAAATAATGAAGTTTTCTATCATTAATTCCATCAACTTAACGGTATAATCTTTCAAACATTTGCTTTTAGTATTATTTTTAGCCGTTTTCCTCCTTTGACATGCCAAACTCAGCCTACCGCACTATGACAATGACGTCATCACGCTCAGGGCGTGGCACCCACCAAAATTTTTTTTGCATAAATATACTCCTGAATAAATTCTAGGAAAAGTCACAATGTTTCATGACTCTAGCTACAGTCGTTAAAAAAGATATTTAAAAAAGTTTAGTAGGGGGCGGGCCATTATGCCCCCCCGGTATGGATGGGGTTAACACAGTCTATTGATGTCAAGTTTTTTTACACAAAAAAGAGTTGAGCTGGAGCTGGTCCGTCAATGACGACAGTTGCTTTTATTCGCTTATAATCATTTTAACCTGTTTTATCACTCTGTTGTATATTGTACATTTGTTCTGTAGTATACATCTATGATATGTATCAAAGCATGTTCCTGTCATGCATATATTCAACGAGAACTTTCCTATGTTTTACCAAACCTGAGTGATCGAGCGATCGTTACTTGCATAAGCCGTACTACTCTAGCAAACTGGAATAAGTCAGAATGTTTACTACTCATAACAGAAGCAAAAAGTTATTCCGAGTAATTCTAGTACGGTCGACGAATCACGAACTTAAATATCGATCATAAGTTCTAACTAACTTCAAAGATGCCAAAGTCCTGCTATGAGACGTCACTTAAGCCCAAATAACAGAAGTAACTGCTGGTAGTCTGATTCGAATAAGATAAAGTTGTTCTAGTTCGACTATCTTTGATTTTATTCATATTCTAGTGCGGTCGCAGCCATAGTTACATGACATTGCTCGAGAGCAAACATAAATTCGAGAATCACAGTAGTGGATCACTATTAGGTTTTCGGGTTTTGTTGATCGCGTTTTCCAGCGACCCTGATCGGGACGCATAGTTATGAGATCATATGGCATTTCGCTCAAATAACTATATCAAATCAGCACAGTACGCAGACTATGCAAATAATGAACTTGAGCTGATATCACGTGACGTACTTAGGAAACATAAAGTTTAGTTTACATTAGCCAAGCAAAGTTTGGGCTATTTGTGCATTAATTATGAAGCGGCCTGTCTCCTGTAAAATCTATAATCTCTCATCGACAGTCTTGAAAGTTAATACAGTGTTGAGTAATTTAATTATACATTATTTGCGCCATATATTGACATCTGTTATGCATAATTAGCTATGTAATTCTCATCGATTATCATAATTAAGTACCTGCTTCCAATTTTCCAAAACTGGGATTTAGGTAGCCAAACTCCTATGAACAGCATAAAAAATTGCATTGCCTGACGTCAGTTGTTTCTAACGGTATACATATTCCTATTTCTTATCACTTACTACTAGTAAATCATCCACTAGAAAGAGTGCTCAATGCAAAGCAGAGCAGTACTAAGTTTCAGACAAC
>JAOBRC010586454.1:0-11023 GCA_027575255.1 Scolionema suvaense
TCTAAGTCTAACTTTTCTCAGACAATCCCGGACAAAATATTGTGGCAGTAGCATCATTCCAATCCCCCATCCCCCAAATTCAAGGTTCGGAATCGCAACAGAGCAGCAGTGGGCTAAGGAAAACACTGATACTGGGGAAGGGGGTTGAAACAGGAAAAAAAGGGAACTACTGCCACATATTTTGTCCAGGATTGTAGCTGTTCGAACCTGCTCAAAATGCCTATGTGAAATCAGACTCAGAGATCTGGTGAAATACAATGGAGTAGTGCCAGACTACTCCGAGAAAATTTTCATAACTTTTAAACCCCTAATCCAAACAACTTCAAATTTGGACACAATGTGCATAAAGAATAAATAAAGAATAAAGTCACCAAGAACTGGACAGATATGTGCAGTGGCTCAAAAGTTATCAAAAAATTTCGGAGGGAGAGGTATATAGGGTTTAAAAACTCGATAAAACAAATGTCTATTTATGACGAGGCCATCTAATTCGTGACAAGAATGCTAAGCAAACAAATTGAACATCTTCGTGGCCATCTACTTTTAACCAAAAACAGAACACAGATAAATTGAATAAACATTATGTCACTGAAAATTGTTTCGATGTTCAGCGCATCATCTTCAGAGTGGCAATAAAAACACCAGTTGAAAAAAAATGTTTATTCAATTCGCCTGCTTAGCATTCTTAAAACAAATGTCATCAAATTTGACCCAAGTTTGGATTTTTATGGGCACAGGTGTCGTTTTTGGGCAAAGTCGGACAAAACAGGGCTGTTTTTTTTATACTTGGTTACTTCAGGAAAGGAACTTTAAAGCACTGGAAAGAGGACGCGTTGTCATCACCTATAAATTGCTTTGACAGCCCTTTCAAATAGAGGACACAAGCGTTCTATGTTTGTTATGGAGTGGAATTAGGAGAATTTAAATTATGTATGTGCTCTGCTAAGAAATGCAGTAAAAAAGGCGGAACTTTAACAGCGATGTTCGCGGAATTGACACGATGATTTTCTTTCATAAAACGGCCGAAAGGCTTGAAATGACGTACTGATTTTGCATCCCCAAGATGAACCTGAGGCACTCTCTGTGAGACTGCGGCACCTCATAAATATTTTCAGTACTTTTAATGAGATTTTGGACACTAATTGCTGTTATGAGCTTTGTTTAAGTGATAGAGTAATTGTGTCATTTTATTAGATAGGCATGCACATATTTCAAGACCTGACTCGGTTGCATTGTTCTGGAATTGATGCATAACGCACATAGGGACAATATAAGCGAGCACGCTCGCTTTCCAGTGCTTTAAACTTCCTTGCTTCTGGGTGTCATATCTCAAGGAGCCTGGAGCGAAAAACAATTCTACCTACTTTTTTGAAGTTTTTTAGGGGAAAGGAAACTCACTACCAAGCTTTAGCTTCACAGCTACTTTAGAACAGAAATAAGGGCGGGGGAGGGGACAAATAGGTAAAAAAAAAAAGCCCACGTCAGATAGGATTAACCATGTAGATGAAAGAAATATCTGACGATGTTGGCCGACAAAGACATTTCAGCATTCTCGGCATTAGAGCCTGGAGCCCAGCCTAATTTTCGTATGTACATCGCAGCTGCCTTTTGTCATTGGATTAGCATGATGCTGCTGTATTTCAGTTAAAACAACGTGTCAGCCTTTTTATGTTCGAATTTTGCACCTTTTGTAAAGTTTTTCTTAAAGGCTTTGCACAAAATCATGAAACCGTCATGACTTCAAAGACTGGCCATGTAAAATCGAAAAAAGACATTTTTGTCATGTATAACAAAAACATGGGTGTTTCGGTAAAGGCTGGTCTGTTGTATTGCAGTAAAATCAAAATTTTCAAAATTTCCACCCTATTCGATGTGAAACCATCTTAAGATTTGGAGCCATATTGACGGGACTGTTGCTTTCCATAAAGAACCTCAAAATTTTTTATTTTAATTCTTTTATATTTTGTCCTCACAATCTCAAACAAAACATTCGGCCGCGCACCTTTTCCCTTCCCCCTGAGTAGATGAAAATTTGGTCTCAGTTCCACTGGTTGCACCAACATCAGATAAGGCAGGCAAAGCCTTATGCTTTACTGCAACCTTGGTCAAAATATATTCGCCAATGGACAATTTCTGGTGAAGGAATAAGTCGATGTTATTAGCCATCCTCCCTCTCCCCCCTCCCCAACAGAGTCAATGTTGTTGGGCCGTAAAAATGAGGCTTGTCGTCATTGGGCAATTCAAATGTAATTTCAACTCACAAACAACATTGACAATGGGGGTGGGAGGGGGAGGGGTAAAAGAAGGTAGGGAACAATGGTGGGTGCATGCAATGTCAGTAGAGAAGCATGGCTTTTTGGAAGTGATCTAACGACGTTTAACCAGACACTATGAAAAAGTGAACACTGATTGAATGGAGTGGACATTCGAAAACCATGGTAGAAGATATTTTGGCGAAATATTATGACCAAGATTGTAGTTCCGCGCAATCACTCTTTTTCATCGCGATTGGGAGTCTCTTTCTTCATTCCAATACGGTCATTTGAAAAAGTGGCCTATATATTTTGTCCAAGGTTGTGGACACGTGATGACTCTGTAGATCGTATTCGAATAAAGCATCTGAAGAAACAAAAATTATAATCAACCCCTATCCAGGATTTGTGCTTTCAAAACATTTTGTGCATATCATTCTAAGCAGTCTCAAATAGCAACCAGCACCAATCCTTTGAATTATATTTTGACATTAGTTAATCAGGGAACGCGACTAAGAGAACAAGTTAGAATATGATCTGGTAGACCAGGTGGTTTTGGAGGAACAGTGTTTCTGGATCATTACCACGTCAAGGAGTTCAAAAATCACCTCGTTTGCCTCCTTCGCCACACACAACAGAGGCAATCAATGTCTCGGCCTGCCATCTCGACTTGACCGACTCACTTAGAAATTTAGTGACTTGATGACGAAAGAGGAATTCCCCCATTTTGTGGCATGTTTATGAAAATTTTGCCAATTATGCCTGTCAACAGCATCTACACCAGTAGGTCGAGCATATGACTTAAGAGATATTTTTCCAATAAATTGTTCGTATGAGAGTTGTCTGTTCATTAGAAGATGAAGATGAGTTTGACGATGCTCTCCCATAGTCAGGAAGGTGAAAATTTGGGCTCTTATATGTTAACATTGGAAACTGCAGCTAATAGCGATTATCATCACTTTTGGACAAGAAAGAAGATCGTGGATGCGAGAGAAGATCAAGGACGAGAAGAAAGCCGACAAGAAGAGAAGGCAGACAGTAAGTATAGGCGTTTTCCAGTGTTAAACATAGGACTAGCTGTCTGAAAAACATTATTAAATATATTTTTCGTTTCAAATACAAGGGAACCTTCATCAGGGATTCTTGTCATCGTTATCATCTATTGCTTTCTTTTTAGCATTTAGCATTCTCAAACGCTAACATGACTGATTCACTAACTTCTTCCACAAGTTATGGTTAGACATTACCCGCCATTCTGAGTATCTAGAATTGTGGAAAAAATATAAGTAGACAAGCGCAAAATACGGTGTTTGCCACTCCCCACAAGCAAAAGACTAATGATATCATCCAGGCGTTGACGACTCGGTTGACAGATTACGTGACCTCGCCCACTTTTTCGAGATTTTGCCAATTAAGACTTTGCCGCCACCTGATGTGACTGTTGAACATGTTTTGGCGATGAATCCGTGCTACAAGCCTGGACAAAATATTTGGCACAAAAGGATTTTTTCAGCCAAAATCAAAAATGCACTTTTTACCACTTTTGCTTGTAAAGGCACTTTGCATTGCAAGCGCTTCAAGAAATTTTTTGCAGGTGTTTAGCAACCTCTGTCTACATTCTCAGTGCAGTTTCTAGGAATTTACGCTATTAGACCGAATTCCACCCCCTTTGTTCTCTAAATTACCTGAAAAAATTAAAAAACCCAAGCCACGCTCTAAAACGAGCCCTACCACACCCTGCACATACCCTCGAAATGCCAAAACATGATTTTCCAAAAGTCAGAAATAGTAAGTCTTTCAAACAAAACCCACCCTGCGGCCCTGATTTGCTGCTCGGTACTTATCGACTTATTTTCATTTACTTGCCGTGCGGAACATGGCCAAAATGCGCATGCGTTCCAAACTATTTTGACCATAGTTGTAGTTGATGCTCTCTAGCTCATTATTGCCATAACATCAGTTGATTACGTAAAGTTTATCAGTATCTCAGAATTATGATCAAAATTTGGATAGCCATGGCTCGGTAAAATAGGCTGAAAAATGCAAAAAGTCCATGAATTTATTGGCAGGATTGTAATGACAAAAAGCGGTGTGTATGAATTGGTTATTAACAGAGCATTCTCATGATACTAAAAATTACCTCAAAACTTGAATTAAATCGTCAAAACTACAGAAAAAAGCGTGTTTTGCCATATTCTTACGTTCTTTACTCGGAAATTTCTTCGTCTCTTACTTACGTCTTTTTCTGAATGAAGGCAACACTGAGGAGAAATTCAAGATACTCATCGTGTACGGTGTCTACAATCCCGGTCACAATGATTGTATTGGCACGGATGCACGTTTTCGAAGTGTTCCACTCCACGAGTAACTGAGCAGCAAATCAGGGACGGATTGTGTGTCTTGCTTGAGAGACTCACTGTATCTGATTTTTGAAACATGTTTTAGCATTTCTAGGGTGTGTGCAGGGTGCGGTAGTGCTTGTTTTGGGGCGTGGCTTGGGTTTTTTCAATTTTTCAAGTAACGTAGAGAACAAAGGACATGGAATTCGGTCAACTGGCGTAAATTGCTAGAAACTGTGCTGAGACTCTAGGCAGAAGTAGCTGAACGACTGCAAAAAAATCATTGAAGTGCTTGCAAGTCAAAGTACCTTTACATTCAAAAGTCGTAAAGAGTGAATTTTTTTTATTTTGGCTGAAAAAAGCCTTTTATGCCAAATATTTTGTTCAGTAAATGTAGTTACAAGAATCCTGAAAGGAACACAGATCAAGAACTGGAAGAGACAAACTGCAGTTGATGAGTATGAAAAATTATTTTTGTGCTTCAAGATGGAAGCTGAATGATTTACGATCAAATGTTTCCGAAACAATCCTTGGAGATTTTCATTTTAGTCCAGTAAGGAATTTTGAACGCTATTATTTTCTTCCAATTGTTTTATTCAAGATTTTTGCATTTAATTGATCAATGTATAAAGAGTGCTTCCCTCTTTTTCGCTTCCTAGGCTATCAGTAGGTGTGATATTGAATTGCTATGAAAAAGGTTCGCATTTTTCTCGTCGAATAAGAAATCCACCGCCTATAACTTGGAAATACCTTGCTAAATGGTGTAAGCCTGGTGTCTCTAGCTTCTTTCGTTCAGAAGTTATGGTGGTTACAAGATTGGCAAAATGCGTGCAATTTTTGGCCTCAAAAAAATAATTAGCGCCGGCTAAGGGTTAAGAGGTTTCTGTCCATCCATAAAACTATCAAAATGCTTCAAGCCATTTATATTGGGAGAGGGAGGGGGAGCTATATTTTCCTCTACGCTGTAGTTTTGAGGATAACGTGTGCCCAGGAATTTATTGCAATTAGTATTGATCCCTTCCACACGATATGTCCAAATTTATGCTCATTGGTTCAGGATTTATGAAAGATATTTTCTGGAGCTGTCTGACCAAGGAGGTCAAATTATTTTCACCTCCTTGGTCTGACGCGACTTGTGTTTTACGTAGACTTGTTGATCAAGTTCGCACAGGGCACTGTAGGTTCGTGTCTTTCTTAATCGATAATTGAGGAAAACTGGAAGCAAACATTGGATACTTCATGTTTTCAAAAGTAGTTGCTAGGACATCCATATCCGCTTTCTCAGATTCACTAACAAACATAGTAGCACCACACCCTTTGACCCCACCCTCCCTTTACAATGTTTTCAAGCACACTGACAAACACAGTAGCACCACACCCTTTCACCCCCTCATCTCTTTACAATGCTTTCAGACACACTAACAAACACAGTAGCAACACACCGGCCACCCTTTCCGCCCTTTACAATGCTTCACGCTTCTTTGCTTGTGTTACACATATTTTCATATGCAACGGTTTTTTCGGCTTCATCCTCGTTGATGCTTAGTGTTTTCTGTTTTTCATTCTTAGATGTTGCTAAGGTATTCCTTAATTCTAGAAATCTTCTTTCTTTACCCAGCTTTGCATCGTTTTATTACGAAAGTTTGCGATTTTTATTGATCATATTTTGTATACTTTCGGTTAAGAAAAGGTGTGTTTCCTTTACTAACGCTTGTAAAACAGAAGATATGTAACATCTTAAACTTGGAGAAAGATTCTCAGGCTCGTGGTGTTGCTTAGTGTTTGCTTAGATTTTACTGATTTTCAGCTTAGTGTTGCCTATAAAAAAGCGTGTAATTGAACAGAGTTCGCTTTTTGTCAACTAGTGTTTGACTCTGGGCACCGGAACGTTCTTGAACAACTTCAAATCAACCGTGTACGTTGGGGAGGAGGGGTGTAAGGAAGTGAGGTCCCTGAGGGGGAGGGGAGGTCATTTAACGTATGTGGCATACTGGGGACGTGCGGCCACTAAGGATGGGTACGACCCACTAAAATTCCGTTAACATGGGTCTATTTTTTGTCTCATCTTGCATAGAAGTACCTTAAAACCAACAAAGAAGGCATTTTCATGAGTAGAAAGGCAATTTTCGGCAATTCACACTCATAATTTACCAAAAGTTTGTGCCAAGATTGATGGTGTAACAGCTAGTTAGTACTTCACAATGCTTCATTAAACATGGGTCGATTTCCGATTTGGGGGCCGCACGTAGCCTGCCCGCAGACTCTGCTCGGCGTTTTAACTTCTCACAGCAAGCGGATGAGCGCGGATCGCTGGTCTGGGAGCAGGCTAGGCCGCACGTCCCTGTCACTTTATACAAGTCGAGTACAATTACAAGTACAATTTCGTAAGGTTTCATTTTGCAACTTTGCGATAGCTTTTGACCATACACAAGTCGGGAGGGTTCTACTAGGCATGCCTCTATAAATGCAGTTTTGTATCAGTGGAAGAACTTACTTCTGTGCAACGCTGAAACGTCGTAACTTTTCCTTTCTTTTTGAGGGAAATCAGATGGCATTGAGAAAATGTTCATGTGTTGAATATTTTGGGCGTGACGTCACCTACTGCTCTCGAAATTTAACACGTGTCGAAAACGGAAAATAGAACTGTTTACTCTAGACAGGGCTAAACGTCCTATACTATAAAATAACAGTTTTTAAGCAATTTTTTCATTTTTGATAAAAATTTTGACATTTTTTAGAACATGGTCGAATATGACCTTGCAAGGAAAAATTGTGACGGTATCACAAGAGATGACCACCGCATGTTGATGCGAGAATGAAATAAAGCGATTCCCATGCTGGTACCCCGTGAAAAGGAGTTGCTTATAAGGAAAGCGTGCATATCACAAATAATTACTTCTGCGACTTGAAAAAAATGGCATGCAGTCTGCAGCATGAAGGCATGAAGTGGGCTCTGCGACAGGCTCGAAGTTACATAAAAACGTGAGAAAAAAGTGGATAGCTGTCGTACAGAGTCAGAAAAATAAAAGAGCGTGACTACAGACTTAGAATTGACATCCTGTGGTTTTCGTTCATCTCAGCATGTTTCCTGTCCTGCCCAAGTGACTCAGCATGTTTCCATCCTGTTACGTTCGACCTTCATTTTTTGCCTGAGCACAACCAATTGGTGTAACTGTCACATACCGTATCACTATACTGATCATTGCAGTTGAGCAGATTCCAATTTCCAGCACACTTTAGGCAATAACTAGCCTGGGTAACACGCGCTGGCTCGATGTCGATCACCAACTCGTACCTCCGTGGCGAAAAGATCCTCTCACCTCGTGAGATGAAGTATGAATTGGAGCGAAAGGAAAATCAGCTTGGTATCCAGGCTAGGCAATAACCATTAGCAGGAACAACTCGGATATAATTCGGACATTTACAGTAGAAGCTGACCGAACAACACCTTCGTCTACCCGCTCAGAAAATAAGATCTTTCCACCAACGTGGGTCACCTGTAATATTGGAAGAAATGTTTGGTAGATACGGCTTTGTTCAGGCAAAATATAAATTTGCTTTAAAAGACTTTTACGCCAAAAAAGCACTTTACATTCGTACTATTTAAGCAACCAACAACACTTGGTGACTTGCGATAGAACTCTAGCTTCTTGCTCAACTAAAATCCATATGGCTTTCCAACTCAACATAAACCTAGCATAGCAGACATACTGTAGAAAAGCAAAGTAGATACAAGATAGAAGAGCAGCTCACACAAGCATTGCATACAAGTACAACAACATAGAGCGTCCTTCTAGGATTTCTTCTCAGGCAATCAACCATTCTTTTCTGAGTGTCTTGGTGCAGAGTCTAGCAACATTGTTGCTTGACTATAGAAAGAATTAGTCAAAATTTTAGCTATAGGTGCGGATCTTTTCTCTGTTCAAATTTCGGACTTTTTTTGATGTAGTTCTGCTAGTGTTTGTTGGTTACAGGTTCCTAGCAAAAGGGAATGATAAAAGAAAGTCTCAGTTGTAAGACATGTTCTTCTTTTGCATTATTGCAAACATTTTGTCTTCCTAAATTTTAACTTTTTGGGCCTTGCTTAGCTGTTCCTTAACGTTTTGAAAGATTCGAGCCTCGTGTTGCTTACAAAGCGTTGCTTATGAAAAAAAAGCGTGTTGTGGACAGCATTGCAGGCCTTAGTTCTCCGAATTGCATCAAAAAATTAAGAAATCTCGAGCAACGCCCTATAGGAAACACCAGAGCACCTTGTCGACACCCTAAAATTGTCAAAACATGGTTTTTCAAATAAAAGTCTCTAAAGGATTCAACAAGGCTTACATATTTCGTGGGACTACCTTTTGACAGTAAAGAGCACATACCAGTGCCACGAAAAAAGGAATAATGGAAACGCTAGCATTGAAAAATCGATCAAGAGGCACTTTTACCCGTGAATATTCCTGCCTGTTCCATTTTCTTTGCCCAAATTCTCAAAGCTTCGCCACTTGAACTCAATGCTAAGTTAAGCGTAGGATTCCAACCTAAGTAGCGCAAAAAGCAATTTCCAAAATTCGTCAATTACCGGACAAATGTTTATTGACTCATACGTTTTAGCGAAAATTTACGGGAGAAACGTTTGATGAAAATCTGCAGACATTAATCGCACAAACTTCTGTCTCGCAGATTTTCGCATTCGTTAGTGCGAAGAAGACAGTAAACCGTACAAAGAAAATAGCCCTTTTCTTCCACGTACGTTTTTTCTTTAAAACTTCGTCATCTAGTTGTTCCAGTTCATCGTCTTCAAGTTCCTCAGAAATGTCTTCATCTTCATCACTTTCTACAGTCTCCAGCTGACGAATCAAATCGACGTCATCTTGGAAATCTAACAAAGAATATCTACGTAAGCAACACCGTTTAAAGCAACACCAGAATGAAAAAACCCCAACAAAATCAAAGCAAACGCTAAGCAATACCCTGAACCTCAGATTCTGTCGTCAAGTCCAAAATTTTTATACGTCCTCTTTTTTTACAAGAAACCGCACCGAAAGAACTGAACGCGAGAGAACAGCAATTATTAGCGATAAAGACTTGAAAGCTATTGCACGTTTCATAATGAAAGTTACAAAATTGAACATTAGAAAGAAGAATTGTGGCAATATATCCAACATCGAAGCAACATCCAAGGCTGAGACACGAAAAATATAAAGCAACACTGAGGCTGAAGCCAAAAACACCGGTGCTTATATAAAACGAAAACGTGTGTCCAGATGTACGAAAAGTGTCAAATTGTGTAGGATTGTTCAGTTTTCCACAAATAAATATTTCCAGGCACGCATGAGATTGTACACCTGCTGGAACAAAACTAACGCGAAAAAAAAATCAAAATTATTTTTATAAAGGGGAACCATGGTCAAAAATGAAATTTTAGCAGATGATAGAGCTCAACAAAACATGACACACAGTTTTTATTTCACGACAAAAGCTTACGTATAGTTCTGGAGATATATGGTCCCAGAATAGTAGCTGCCATCTTGTCACTAATTATGCATGATGTCACTGGTGTCACACTCAAATTATCTACACTATGTTTCCAAAGTACTCAACATTGAATTATTGTAAAGCGTTGTCTCATTCATTTCATCATAAAGCTAACCAATATGTTTAAGATCCCTGAAAGAAAATAATATAAGCATTTGTGTTATTAAGGAAATAGCGATGCTCGGAATCCAATGACATCATGAAAGGTTGCAAAGTCAAGATGGTAGCTGCTGGACTTTGAGAGCTTATATCTCCAGACCTAAGCAAGCTTTTGTTGTGATGTTGATGGGAAATCTCACCTTCGTTGTGCTTTATCATCTGCTAAAATTTCATTATTGACCAGCACCTTAGCAAATCATTTTTTCTGCAAAAGCTTTTCCAGGAAATCTTGTAGTAATAGAAATTTTTCTTGCATGCGAAGGCATTCCAAAGCAATCAACTAGCCGTAGCAGAAGACTGAGATCGATTGTATGACTTATCAGGCAGAACACCAGAAGGGAAACCTTTGCCTGATGTTTCAGTTATTGAAGTTGACGAGAAAACTCATCTTTTAATATGATTTAACTCTCTTGCCTTCCCTGTGAAATGTTTGGGAAGAAACGCCCTCGGAACCTTCTGTTCTGATGTGCTTTCCGGACATCACAAAAATATATGAGAAAACAATCGTCCTATTGATTGATCCCTTATGATTAAATGGCTCCCATGCTCAAGTGACTGACAAATCTACCGGCTTCTAGACTTCCGCTTGCTGCATTTTTCAGTTGGTTTCCTAAGTCGTTTATCGGGTTTTTTTGCTTGTTTGTTTTTTATTGTTGTTTTTTCCTCGTTTGTTGTCATATGTTTAATTCCAGCAGTTATTATGTTTTCGTAACTTATTAAGATGTTGAGTGCCAATCGGTGGCCGCGAACGTT
>JAOBRC010586565.1:0-11023 GCA_027575255.1 Scolionema suvaense
TGGAACCCGTCTCCCTTCTATCATGAAAATTGCTAATTCCTGGTGAGTACTATATTGGACCATGTTAGACCTACTTTCAAGTAAATGAACCGTGGCTAACATTCATGTTTTTATTCTAGAGGTATTTAGGCAGCAATTTTGCCTGGTTAAAATTCCCCAGAAAAAAACGGCGTGTTGGGCATCATTGTGGCCTGCTGGCTCCCGGACTATACATATTCGTTTACGTTCGCACAAACTAAAACCGTGATCTGGGGAGGTTGTCTATTTCGTAAACCTACGTTCCATGTAGATGAATGTGCGTGTAAATATTCAAATTTTTGATTTTGTAAATATTTTCTAGAATTATTTATTCATTTGTTCATTCCTTCATTTTTTCTCTTTATTTTGGCCAGAATATTTTTTCTTTTTTTTTTTGTTTGTTTAAATTTTGTGTGGAACTTTTTGTAAAATTTATAACTGTGTTGTTTTGTGGTCTTTCGGTGTATTTGTCTGGTGTGGATTCAGTCTCCTGCTCCGAGTTAGCATACCATCTGGGTTGAGCTGAGTGTTGGGCCATGTTTAAAGCCACAGCTGGTCTCTCAAGTGCCTGCACCCAGGTGGTAGTCTTCCTGTTAATCCGGGAGTTTAGTCTGTTCCTCGCTTCTCGTTATGTCTAGTTGCCATGTAAATACGTAGTTCTTTGCTGAACCAATCATTAAGGCATCCTACTCTGCCTAATGTATTTTCTGTTGGTTTTTCGGATCTGTTCCTGTCATCAACAGATTACTTTAACAAGTAAGAGGGGGGAGTGCTACCACTCTTTGGCGAATGTGCCACTTCCTTATAAAACCTTTACTTCAGGTTATGTTGCTCATGGTGCAAGTCGTGTATTTTGCTCATCTTTTATTTAGTTTTTACACTTTTCTAGCGATCATATGTGAACTTTTCAGGGATTTTAAAGGTTAAGGATTTGGCGTATCATTTAGAAAGAGACCAGTCTCCGTAACTTGTTGCAACTGGTTGCATAATTTGATACAGGTCTCATAAAGGCTGAGACCAGTCTCACTAGTTTTGAGACCCGTTGCGTGTTGCGATACACCTGGCCTTGCATTGCAATGTATTATAGCCAGACTATAGAATGCCTCCTATTTCTGAAACATGTATCTAAGTGGCTGCCAAGAAAATAATGTTGTCAAGTTGGATTAGCAATGTACACACGTACTTCCATGATTATAATTTGTGCTAATCATGAAACACTGCAACAGAGGTTGGGGAGAGAGACTAGTCTCATTTGGTTTGAGACACATATAGGAACCTGTATCATGTCTCGCTGGGATGGCCTCAAATTAAGTTTGATACTGGTCGCAAATACAAATGTAATGTGTATCAGGCGAATTTGAGACTAGTCTCATTTCCCTTAACCTTTAAAATCCCTGAAAAGGTCACATATTTTAGTTAGTTCTTACATTGCTTTAGTTCCTAGGTTTTTTTAGCGATCATTTATTTTGTTCTCATGCTGTTTAAGTGCTGGTTTTTATTTAGTTCTTGCGCTTTTTTTTACTTTCATCCTCGCATGGGGGCCTTGAGGGCCTGATCCCTTCCCTCTACATGGTTACAAGCAGTCAGCTCCATTATGGAGATCTGGTTCCAGGTAAGGGTTGAAGGGAGGGGGGTACAAAATATATATTTTTAGATAATACAAAATTTATATTTTCATAGGAGGGAGTGGGAAAAAGACGAATAATTTACTGGATCGATTGGAGAGTGCTTAAGGTGCGTATCGAGAACATACAGTCTACACAAAGAAGAAACTCCTTTAAAGCTAGCACCAAACTCACACACTTACACTAGCTGCCTGGATCACTTAACTGAACCGGTCAAATGTGGTGAGACCTGAATATCACTATGGACCAGAGCCTGGACGCTCCCCGAAAGGAGCCAGATGCAATCAAGATGCGAACCCCTGAAAGCTTGTACTAGACGATAGTAACTGCGGGCAAGTGCTCGCCAAAGCAACAAAAAGTTTCGCAGTACCTTGGAGGAGTTTGGCCGCCTTCCAAAAGGAACTTTCAGGCGAATTGAGCACTCATTTTGACCGCAAATACATGCTGTCAGGTGGTTCTGCCTAGCATTAAGAAGTGTGAGCGCTATAGGTGGTTTCTTTCAGGGGAGCTTTTTCTCTTCTTTCAGCAACATTTTCTTCAGATTAGGACAGATTATGGATTTACTATTTATTGGTTTAGTAACAGGCAAAGTACACGCATCTTAGTTCTCTTCTTTTCATATGTTTTGGATATGACATGAATTGCAAACCAAATGCTCTTACTGTAGAAAACTCGAGGCAAAGGATCCCTTTGAGGACTGATAGTGAGATGTTGTACAGTAGAGTCTCCATAAGTCGAACGGCTAGGGGGAAGGAAATCATTCGACTTATGGAGACATTCGAGTTGTAGAGGTTTTCAAGTTTTAGTGAAATCTCCCCCTTATTTGCGGATCAGCTGAATAAAAACAGTATATTCAATATACAGTCTTGCTTATAGGGCTTTTTTGGGTCAGAGGAAGTCAAAAACAATGCATTTTAGTAGTTTTTTTCAAGAATCTGCTGTTTACTTAGAGACGAAATCAATGACGACTGTTTGCTTACAAGTGATATCAGAATCGTTTTTGATATTGCGATTTAATAGAACAATATAAGGCCCTCAACACACATAAATATCAAAATTTTAAAACGATAAGGACTCAAAGTATTAGGAAAACCTTTCAAATTTTTATTACGATGCCAGAAAATTTGAGTTATGGAGTAAAACATCTTTAAGGGACAAAAAATCCGTTCGAGTTAAGGGAACATTCGAGTTATGGAGGTTTGAGTTGCAGAAGTTCTTTTATAAGAGTTTAATAGGAAATTTTCATAGTGCCAACGAATTTGTTCAAGTTAAGGAGACATTCGAGTTATAGAGGTTCAAGTAATGGAGATTCTACTGTATTCTGTATTTACACAAATTAGGTGAAAAGAGTGATTTCCACTATATCTTAGGTCAAGCAGTATGTTATTTACGGATTTCGGACGGAAGTTTGGGGTAAAAAAAAATTGTCCGAAATTCTGTCCGAAATGGTCCGAAATGGTCCGAAATTTATTGAAAACAGTCCGAAAATTGTTTGTCCGAAAATAAAACGTCCGAATTATTTTGGTCCGAAAATTTTTGTAATTAATGTAATCGGACAAAAGTGACAAAATTTTCTGGGGGTGACCCAAAATTTTGTCCGATAAGGTGTTCAAATATCAACACAGTAAGACAACGATATCGTGCCAAATTTTGCTCACGTTTTTCTCACAAGAATGCTTCTAAATATCCGCACGCGAAAGTTTATCTTCGGAATTTTTTCCTGAAGACGATTTCACAAAAGTTTATCCAGTCCAATGTTAGTTTGCTTTGGGTGTTAATAGTAATAAAAGTATAGTCTCTGCGGCATCCACGAAAGTTCATCCGAAAATTTCGATATTTTTTCAAGTAAAGCAATACTCGAAGTTCCATCATGGACATATGAAATTATGCGTCCATGGTTCCATAATACGTGGAGGGGTAACTATGTTCCAAAGTTAATAGACGGGGGGTGGGGGGCAATTCCGAAAACGGAGAAAGAGTTTTTCGAAGTTCTAGTTACCTGTAAACTTGTTGGGTCTTCAAATTTGACTCTTCATGGAAAAAGAAGAGGTATGCGTTGGATAGAGATGTGTTATTCTTTGTGATTTAGAAAACTCTGGTTCAGAATATTATTCCCCCCTCCCCCCTCCCCCTCCCCCGCCTATTATGAAATCTACAGTACTGCACCCAATAGTATATTTCAAACGGTTAACTGTAGGTTGCCGAGGCTGAGAGAGACTGTCAGTATAAATTCAAAGTTTATAAGGAGCGGGGAAGGGGGTGGGGGGGGGTGGTGGTCAAAATAAGGGTCTGACCATATTTCCGAAACTTATAATGGAGCTTCATAGTACAATTTATTTGTAGAACTGAGCAGTCCTTGGGTTTGTATAAATTCCATAAATGAGTCAAAGAGGTTTGAACCAACTGCAAAATAGTTGAAACTAATCATATAAGGGGGTCGAAAAATTGACCAAACTTAATGTTCCCTCTCCCCCAGGGTTTATTATATGTTTTTTTTAAGTAGCAGCACTACTATGATCAGAAATTAACACGTTGATAATATGCCATCAACCGTTGAGCATCAGCATCGTCCGATGATCAGTTTTGTCAAAGGTTGAGATGTGAATTAACCGTGACACTCAGTTTTTATTTCGTGACAAAAGCTTGTGTAGTTCTGGAGATATTTAGTCTCACAGTCAGGCTGCTACCATCTTCCCACTAATTATGCATGATGTCACTGGTGTCACACTCAAATTATCTACGTTTTGTTTCCACAATACTCCACATTGAATTATTATGAAAGTGTGTCTCTTTCATTTCATCATAAATCTAAGCAGTATGTTTAACGTCCAATAAAGAAAATTACATAAGGTAACTAAGGAAATAGCAATGCTTAGCAACGGACTCCAATTACATAATGAAAAATCAAGATGGTAGCTGCTAGACTTTGAGACAGATATCTACAGAACTAAGTAAGGTTTTGTTGTGATGTTGATGGGAAATCCCATGTTTTGTTGTGCTCTATCATCTGTTAAAATTTCAGTTCTGACCATTGTTCCCCTTTCCCGCCATTTCACAACTGTTTACAAACTATTCTGTTTTTTTGGTCATTTTTGACATTGCTCTAATGGGTGAACTTATGTTATGACCCTTGCCTTACATCTTAGGGATAATATGCTGTTCAGCGTGTGCGTTGCAGTTTGTCAATAATGGCTATGTTCTTGAAAACATTTTCAGACACGCCTCATCAGTTTTTTATCATTTGTGGTATGAATCTAATGGCTTTTGTCTCATTTTCTCTTTGATCTAATGCAGAGATTCTCAGTTACGGTTGTGGAAGTCCACTAATTCTGTGACTTGGTATTTCATGAAAAAGCTGTTTTAGTTCCAGAGATATGGACTATTCAGTTGGTAAGGAATACCATAGACCTTAGGGACAGTGTTCTATGATATCACTGATGAGCGAAGTTGAGAATCATGAGAACAGTGAAACTTGTCAAATTTTGAAGTAACATTGCGGAAGAGCCACTGAATCTTTTTCTCTCAAGTGAACACCAGTGTTCACGTTTTGCAAGATCCACCACCATGGGGAATATAGTTGAGAATGGTTCATTGCTTCTAATGATTTGTTTGTAATTTTTCCTGGGTAATATCACACATGTAGAAACTATCCTCATGGAACAGCTCATTGCATTTGTATGCGTATATACAGATTTTTTTCTGTCTCTAGCAAGCATACGTAGTCGTCCATTTTAAATGTGGTTCTGTTCACTCTACCAGATATTAAATTATAGATTGCGAAATTGAGGAACCCTATACATGCAGCAGTATCTTTTAATAATTGAGAAGTAATTCTACAGGGTTCACATCATCATGAGAAACATAGCTATACATTTTAGAAGCTACTGCATATGTTGTTTATTACTTTATATAAACTTTTTTGTGTGGTAATAGCTTATTGTTTGATGTAACATATTAGAAGCAGTCCTCTCAGAGCTTGTTTTGTCATATGTCTTTATTCATTTATAGAGTAAGAAAGTGAGACACAAACGCAGGAATAAAAGACAGATCTGCTTAGATTCGGAGCATTACAAAGAACAATGTGGAGTTGTATTGTGGCTAAGCTGGTGTAGTTCTGAATAGCCCAAGGACAATATAGCAGTGCCCTGGTATACATAGTGTCAAATTCTGCCATTAAGAAAATGTCATAGGATTGACAGATAATTGAAAATTTCATTATGCTAGAATTATTCATTGCTGAGCTGGAAATCTGGATGGAGAAACTCTTGAGCTGGGTTTTGAGTATAGTGCTTTCAGCCTACTAAAGCCCATACGTTAATTGATGGCCCCTGCTACTCGTTTTGATCATCCTGTTTATTAATTTTGCAACTTCTATATTTCATCAAATCCACATAATTGATATTCTGAACTAAAGTTTTCTGAATAATATAGAATAACAGATCTCTTTCCAATGCATACCTCATCCTTTTCTATAACACTCAAATTCAAAGACCTGAGAGGTTTGCAGGTAACCAGAACCTCAAACAACCCTTTCACTGTTTTTGGAAATTGTCCCCCCTGCTTATTTCAGTGCCCCCTCCCCCGTTTGTTAATTTTGGAAGTTAGTTAGACCCCCCTAATTGTTTTACCCCTTTGCTTGTAATGGAATTTAGAGTTCTATGATATATATGGCATAGCTATCATTTGTCAAACTCTTGTGTGAAATGCACCAAGAATCCTTTTAAATTGTGTCTAAAATGTTTTACCTGCATCGCATTCCTGACTATGTAAGGTACAAGATTTTTAACCTGAATGAATGAAACAAAAAAAAGCACTCATTTCCTAAGCTGGTTCCCGGCATTACTGTATGCTGGATGATTATAATAGGTATGGTGCGGTATTCCTCTAGAGTTCTCAGCATATGTGCATACTGTGCAATTTGATTTATAAATCAGCAGTTTATTGAAATAGACTGTGCTAACCCCAAAAAATGGAATGAATGTCTCTGATCATTGAACGTTATTAGTGAGATTGTTTGAACACAAAATTGGACAGTTTAATAGAACTTGTTGTGATAATGCAGAAGTTTCTTGTTAGGAAATTCTAGTATAAAATTAGGATGATTGAAATCCCTCTTGAATGGTCAAGGCGACAATGCTCCTTATGGTCTTCATGGATTCCTTTTCTTATGTGCTACGAGTGAAAATATGTTATTGTAAGGGGCATTATAGCATAGATAATAATGTGTAACATTGATCTGATGTGATGCTATTCAATACATGATGTAGCCAGTGGATCATATGACCAACATATTAGCATTCATGGACATTTTTTCTCTTATGTTGTAGCTTTCTGAAGATCATTTCATTTAGTCTAAGATGACAGATACAAGTGAGGCATACCATCGGGAAGACCATGACACTGGAGCCTGCTCGATGCATTCTAAATTTCTGACGTCCTTTGAGGGCATTCTGAAAATTGTGGAATTTGTAAGTTCAACAGTAATTCTTTAGTGTCTGTATTGCAATGCCATTACCTACATGTTATTAATCGCTGTTTTCGCTTGTCGATGTTTTTAAACATTTGGATGATAATGTTGCTTTGTTGTTTAGGAGTTTGCTAGTCTGTCTTGTGCTTCTTGGTTTTTGGAAGCGATTATGCTATCCCTCCTTTTTTTGTAGGTTACTGTATTGATAGCATGGGCGATATGTGCTGATGCGTACCGGCATATGGAGATTGATTTCCTGTCCAGATATACCTATTTCCTTTTTGTTGGCATTCTGTGTTGGCTTTTCGTAATAATGGTTATATTGTTCAACCTTGTTGGATGTTTCAACAAGTGGATTAATGGTCGCCTGACACGACTTTTTGGTTGGGTATGTGTATCATCTGCCAGTTATCGTTTTGTAATGTTTTGGTAGTATATCACCTATCAGCGTTTCATATAATATCGTTCTATACACTGTTTTAAGATGTTGAAAGACCCTATCTTTCACTTACACTTAGTCCTACTTAACCGGAGGAAAATGCTGATCAGCTGTCTCTGTCTTTTCAAGGTGCTAAATACCCGTTGTACTCCTCAGCTCTTTGAATTTGTAGGCAGGTTTGGCAGACGCTGCACGATCTCACTTTTCTATAGAAATGTCAATCATAAGCCAAAACAAACGCTAGCTTTGCCTTTGAGTTCTGATTAATCACAGGTACCTCGCTGGCCAGGCACAGAAACAGGTTACTATCTCATAAAACAGGCACATATGCCAACAATGAGCGTTTGTTTTGGTTTGATGAATACAATCCGTCTTTAAAGTTACACCAATTAGAATGTTTGTTCTGCGTAATATTTATGTAAGAATTCAGGGTTATTTTGATCTATTATTTTTTTTCAGGCTTGGTGCATGGCAAAACATACCAGCCTAGCAAACAGCATAGAGTCTCAAGGAACAAATCAGTCTTGCAAAGTACTTAATGCGGATCTGTTGTCAATAACTGCTCAATAGAATTACAGTGATTTGGTCTGGTAATTATTTACACAGGGCATAACAACTGAAAACAAAACTCTAAGTGACCGTTTGCAGTACTGGGGCTATTTAATGCACACAGAATGACGCGAGACATCACAAAAGCATTTAGAATGCTCATACTCAAGTTTTTTTATAAGTGACTTATGATTTGGGTCAGATCTCAAGCTGCTTATTTGGCAGCCAAATTCTAAAACTGACGTTGCTGAACGTTTGTTTACAGTAATCTGTTTTTCCGTGTTCATGTCAGAAAAAGGAAAGGGAAGCTAAAAATTTTAAGTGCAAGGAATGCACATGCATTTTTAAAAGTATAGTGAAAAAACAACTTATCAGAACAGAAAGTAAGTATTAGCCGTGGGTATTTCTTTTTAAATGCTTTGAATTTCTCAAACACAATGAGTTTTATACAATACAGTTATGGAAGTAAGTTGCTTATGTGCCATGGCTGTCCAGAACTGAAGTTGCTTGATAATTGTTTGATTTTGGTTTGGTTACTTATAAAGGAATTGCTTATAAAAAATCGTGTATATCTTCCATTTTTTTTTACTTTGACTTGATTTTTCTCATTGTCTCTCAAAAGTGCACAATGTAGGACGCCATCGTTATTGGCAAATTCATTTTTAGTTTGAATGCTAGATGTATGTTTCTCCACTGTCTTGTTCCATCCATTAGATGCATAACTGTTCATCAATGAATTCTGCTGAAATTTAGCATGAAGGTGACAATCCGTACTTAAGGAAAAGTGATGGTGCGGGAAGTTTGAAAATTTTTGTTTTTGTTTTGTTTGGCTTGGAGGTGGTGGTGGTAATTTATGCCCCCAAATGGCCATTTTTAGGCTTTTTTCAAAATATGTCAAGATTCATTTGTTACATTTTTCAATTTTTTGTGTGAAGCTTCAGAGGAATAGTCTGTTTTTTTACCATGTGTGTTATCTGGGAAAAATCTCATTCTGCTTGCAGGTGGCAATTCACATCCAAAAATAGCTTTTTAGGTTTTTTCCAAATATCTAAAAACTGTTTCACAGGCCCTGAAATAAAAAATAAAGGTCCACCTGTCACAATGACCGGTAAAACGGCGTTTTCTGCCGGTCAATTAGAAATTCTGCTGGTGAATTTTATCCAAATTGTAAAATGTCGTGGAATGAATGACTCACTCCTTGCTATGGATTATTAAGCAAATAGATGCACCAAGGAAGTGGATGCATACAACACACATTCATACCTTCACTTTACTGTGAACATCTGTTCTAGGAAGCGCAATCTATTCTTTTTGCAAAAATCGAGCTAACAGCCATCCTTCCATGTTCCCAGTAATCTCTGCAGCAAATGGTACGATGTAGATTTAACAACCGCTGACCAGAAGGCGACCACAGGTGCACAAGTGCAAGTATTGTCTGCGGTGTGTAGTAGATAGTATCGCATTTCTTAAAACGGAAGCAATCAGTTCCTGCTTGTATCAAATGCGTTTTGTATCAAAACATTGCTTCTCTATCTCTTGGCAGCCATTTCGTCAGACATCTCTACCAAAATGTGCTATTCAGGTTTTATATTCATCTCTGTTCTTTCCATGTGCTCAAATTGGGCGCTCGAATTACACATTACTTTGCTCTTGAAATAGATTTCTCGGAAGCGTTATGTGAAAAAAAACGATTCATCACACAGAGCACATGTTACTAAGTGCTGCCCATGCACAAAGTGATTGCATTCAAAGATGATTAAGATACCAAGTGACCTTTAAGTTTCCATAAGAAATAAAACAGGAAATGTGCAAATACGGACGCGATTTTCTTTTCCAGTTCATGCCGGTCAAGGTGACCGGCGTGAGTGATGTTCTTGCCGGTCGAGGAGCAAGACATGCCGGCCATTGACCGATGACTGGCTGCTATTTCAGGGCCTGGTTTCATCGGTTTTTTTTTCGTTACTGGTTCAATTCTTAGGGGTTATTCTGCGATTTTGTGAACTATGTACCAAGTCTGAGGAATATCTGGTTAGGCTTACAGGTGGTAGTTTTTGTGCGGAAGTTGCTATTTTCGTTTTTTTCCAAATATTTCCTAAACGCTTCCTCTGTTTTTTGTTATTTTTGGTGTGATTCTGATGTTGAAACTCAGCGTAATTTATGAACCATGTGCCATGTCTGGAGAAAATCTTGGTAGGCTTCCAGAAGGTAATTTAACCCGCAAATGGCAATTTTTAGGTTTTTTTCCAAATAAGTAAAAAATGGTTCGTTGGTTTTCTGTCATTTTTGGCATGGATCTTAGGGGCAACGTAGTTTATGCTATGGCCCATGCCTTTCAGGGTGCTGTGTATGGCAGTTCATTTGTTGCAAAAGTCAACGGAATGTAATTTCTATGTTTCTCATAACATTTCTCATTCAACATTCAACATTGCATTGTGAGTTTGTATTGCGATTTGCAAGCAAAGTGTACAACTTTAATTTGCCTGCTGCACTAGCATCCATTATATTACGATTTGATTTGATCAAGGTAAAGTGTTCGACGCTGAACAACATTGCCCACGTGCAATGCGATAAATTGCAATGCAACGAACGCAACAATTCATTGTCAACGAAGTCCTTTTGCTGAATGGGAACGGGTCCTCAAATTTCCAAGGTAGTTCTTACCAGGGGTTCCTGTCGTATTTAAAGTTCGCCCAGAGTCTCGAGCTGCGAAAGAGTGATCAGACTTGAAAAGGACTTGTGGTGTATACAAAAAAGTTTAGTGGAGTAGTTGATTAGTCCTCTCGTTTGAGATGCTCATCATGCGGGAGCATTTTCGGAGTATTTGGAGGGGAGTTATACATCGGTACATACTTTTTTACATACACGCTTTTGTTATAAGAAACACATTCGTAAGAAACACGATGCTCAGATAACCTAAAAATTAAC
>JAOBRC010586787.1:0-11023 GCA_027575255.1 Scolionema suvaense
GACGAACCAGTGAATGATGGAAAAGACAATGATTCTTTTGAAATGGCTTACGATGATTTCGAAAACATAGATTAGACTATTGTAAATACCTCTCGTGGTTTGAATGGGACAAAAGTCAATCAGTGTACAGCCTCCAGGCTTAAAAAAGATGGAATTGAAACAGCCTGTTGAGATGCTTTACTGTGACATGTAAATAAGAAATACTGCCGTCTCTCAGTAAAGAACTTCACAAGTACACCATAAAGACAGAGTTGAGAATCATAACGTTGCCTCCATATTCGTAGGAAGACGCACGCATGGAACGCATGATTGTCGAGATGAAATACACAGCGCAACAAATAAACAATCTGTAACTATCAACGGGTTATCAGTTCTTCGCTATAAAATGATCAACTAACAAAATCCCTTCATAGAACGTATCACGGATATATACAAACTACGACTCTTCTGTACTCTTATATACAGGAAAATAATTTATTCACGTATTTACAATACACGAATTCTACAATGCAAAATATCACAATTGATTTATTTTACGAAATAAAATCGCAAAATTAGCACTTAGAATGGCAACAAATACTGTGACAATGGCAAATAAAGACGTAGGATTCATTTTAACTGGGAAAAGTCAAAATATGATCTAAAATATGAAAGGTGCAATTCAACCCAGAAAATGACAGAATTACAGAAAAACTCTTCGGAAACGGCAATAACATAGAAATACTGATGGCACAGTCAATAACAAAAACTGCACGCGACAACTGGTCCCTTGAAACCATGTCCGGTCATTCTGCTCCTGCAAACAATGTCACACTGCGACAGTGGAAACGAGGCCATGCTTTTTTGGTGTGTATAAACAATTAGAATATCAATTGGCATTGTTATGACGTCCCCATGAAGGAAAACATGTCATACCTATACCAACTAAGAAGCATTGTTCTATATTTTACCAGAATTACATGCTTTTTTTTTCATATGCATAACGCTTATAAGCATATCTAGGCTCGGCTTTAGTCAAATACTATTAAGCATATGGCAAGCATATTTCTCAGCCTCAAGCAATGAAATGCTTCACTTATAAACTTCATCATTGCAACATCGCAACAGTAGCTCTTTATCACGAACTTTATGAATTTCTTCCATCCCATGCCAGAGGTATATATTTGTTTGTTACGGTAACACAAACAAGAAACAGACGACGTGCAAGAAAACGAAAGCTTACATTGCATAAGCATATACCAAGCATATTTCGAGCTTTGATTCCACAGGACCTTAAGCATATCCGAGCCTGATCCTGAAAATCAATATGCTTATAAAAAAAAACATGTAGCCATTGTAGGAATGTTCGCTGTCGCAAATGTAAGAGCAATCGTGTCAGTAAATTTACGCTAAAAGAAACATAAATATAATTGTCCTATAAGCATTTATCATAAAAAAAAAGCCTACTACTATCTATCACAATGTAGACAGCAATATATAAGAGTTATAAGAGACAGCAGTAAATAAAATGAACTATTGTGAAGATGCACTGCTCTCGATGATGGCGAATGTTCCTGCCATACAGATGATTGCAGACTTGATGCCTTCAACATCGACAGATAATAGTTCGTGGAAAGAACAGTACTTTGACTGTTTATATTTGCATGAAGACGCTCGGCTTCACTCGTACACGCAATAAAATGATCACGCGTGGGTCGTTTAGTTTCTGTCTTGAATACTATGATCATACCAGAGTTAACGCTCAAGTAGCCGTGAACATTGCATTCCGCCTGCGAAAGAAAGCAGATGAACCAGTAAAACAACAAATAAGGTGGTCATATCTGAACAACACAAACAAAAAAAAAACATACAGAAGCAAGATACCGCAATACTAAAGTTCACGGAGGAAATATTTCATCTTCCTTGATGTTTGACCGTATCATCTGACAGGGACAACATGCATCAGACGCATGCAGATCAGCCTCAAAAGTGAGCAGTATTCGCAAATTTTTCAATTTGATAAACTACTACGTATCTTCAGAACAAATACTATCATATCCCTAAAATGTTTGATTCTGCACGCACTCATTTGACTTCACAATCCACCATTTCTAAACTTACCTGGCCAGGAAGTAATTCGATTTTAGATTAGTTTAGTATTGCGCTACTATGCGAACAACAAATTTGGACCTTTTATTTTTTATTTCGTCAAAAACCAAAGTGTCCACTTTTTTGGTAGATAATGTATAAACCTCATGCAAATAAAATATGAGCATTGTATAGGACAACTCACCACAACCACTTGCTTTCGCACATGATTTATAACATCTTCAACCGTAACTGGTGTGTGACTAATAAATTCTTGATGACGAACTAAGTCACGCTCACTGTACAGCACATGAAGATAAGCACCTAAATCAAAACACAGAATATACAAATATCAGCCAAATAACGAACAGATTGGACCTCGAAATTCGCAGTCGTGTTGGAAATATCCCACATGCAACTCTTTCGACGGTAATCTACATAATTTCCCCCATAATTATGAGCAGCATTTCACTTGCACATTGAGCCTTCAAGTTACACTCAAATAAGGTCGTTCAGAACTGTGTCACTTCCGAAATACCGTTAACAGAAACAAGAGGACGTCAAATATGACGTATGACCTGCCCTAGAGGCGCAGATACAGTGAAAAGAAATGACTTAAGTCAATCGTTGGTCTAAAATTTTTAATTTCTTTTTTTTTTTTGCAAAAAAACCCCAAAGAAACAAACAAAAACAGTACTACTTCAAACAAACACGGCAGAGCAATACCCATTCGGATGCATATGATACTCATTGGCACATAATGGCTGACGGTAAATCCGAGCAAAATACAAGGTAGCGGTGCCTAACTACCACCAAGGATCTATGCGTTTTTTATTTATAAGAAACCAAGCACCCGTGGTAGCACTAAAAGTTTCTTAAACTTTTTGAGATTTGACCAGGAATAGTTTCGATTTGACCAGGAATAGTTTCTTATTCGGTTTCTTAATTATGAAAAGTTGAAGAACATAACCAACAAAGCAAATTCAAAGAATGATTTTCTAATTCCTGGAGCCAACCAAATAATACACATCCAACTGACTGCCCATCAGATAAGAAGTGCTATAATAGTGATCCCTATATGACTAATGCCAATATGTTTGCCTATGTCGGGAGGCAAAAATAAGATTTCTTGTTCGCAAATTTAAAGAGTTTCAAAAGCTTCCAATAATATAACTTATTCATCCTAACTTTTTCCTCCAAGAATGAGATCCGACTACAGGCTGCAATTTTTGGAGATACAATATGCCTTTTCAGTTATGAGGTATCTCTGACTATGGAGATAAGGTATGCTCTTTTCAATTGTGAGTTATCTACACACTATATGAAGCGGTTGAATTGGCTACGAAAACCCGGCGAAATGGATAGTAAAGAACTTACACTGCGGGCAGGTCAAGTAGTATATAACCGTTCATGCCCAACGTTAATCATGCCCTTACGACTTAAGACGAGTCATAACGGCTGAGTGTACTGGAGAGATATATTAAATCATGTATGAATTTACAGGGCAAAGCCTGCGAGATATCAATCAACGTAAGCTAATGTGAAACAAACTCACCCTAAAAAACAAGAAACATAAAAAATAAAATAACTAACGTACCACAAATTGGACAGCAAGTACCAGATGGGAGGATCATTTCGCATCCTTTCATACCGACATTCGGACAAACAACATTCTTACAACGATCCAGCTGGAGTCCTAAACAAATGCAATCATGAAGAATGACAAAGACCGTGAGAAGGATTTCAAGGCGAGATATCAACACACATTTCCTGTGATACCGATTGTGCCACATCTGAAAACAATGCTCGTACACAAACAAAAGTTAATGCATTTCTTTCCTTGAAAACATGTCAATATAAACTAAAAGATCATCAAAGAACAATACCTTCGCGTCGATGATAGAGGGGCAGACATGGTCCATAATAGTCCACACCTGAACCTCTCCTGTTCGCTTCACATGCAGTACTGTATGTCACGCCATCCAACCCGCAAACAGATTGTTTAGCCTGCAAAAGACAACAAGATGACAATATATCCCGTATTACTATTCCAGAAACATTGGCTGCTTGGGAAAAGCAAACAGAATGTGTAGTTCCACGACCAAAGCAAAAAAAAAAAACATCTCACTGAAGTGACAGTCAAAAATTACGCAATGACAGCCCAAAGGAGATCATAGAAAACAGAAAAAAACCAAAAAAAAAAAAACCCCAAAACAAGAAAAGAAATTTTGACAACCAAAAAACAAATAAGAATAAAGAAAAGAAAATAGAAGACTATGCACAGACCTTACACTCCTCGGTATGACAAGAACTTGCTTTTTGGCACTGGTCGTCCTCATCGAAATATCTAGCTAGTCGTAAGGAACATGTGAATTGAGGACAATGTTTTCCTGCAGCTAAGCAGGTACCTCGTTTTGAAACACACTGCAGGTTACGTTCAGCACAAGGATCAGGATCGCATGGATTCACCTTTTCGCAGTCGCCAATGCTCAAATCATGATCAAACATGCTGTTACACCTACAGAATAAAGTATTGTGCATACCAGAGGAAGAGTTCATTAAACAATGCCAGATGACAGACAAACCAGTGGAGACAAAACTTGGAATTTCGCTTCAGGTTAAAGCTATTACTGACTACTTCTCAGAAGAGAACTCTTCAAAACTGGAAAGCGAAAAAACCACTTCATATATAATTCAGATTTCACAGCGAGAACAGTACGATACCAAACTATGATGCAACGAAACGTACCTACTTTAAGAGGAAAACAGTTTTTGACAGCATCAAAAATATTATTTGGTAGTGCGAAATCATTCGGAGAAGACTTAACTGCCCACATGAAAATCAAAACAAAACATACTCGTCAAATAGAAAGACCAGCACTCACCTGGCCATGCAAAGATTGGGATACGTCATCCCGTTTATCCCACAAACCGGGTTAAATCCTGTATCACAGGGACATGGAAACTCTGTAGAAGCTACAAAGATACATAAAAAAGTCATATCAAAGAGATATAGATGGAGGGCGTGTTTGTAATTTTCAGGCCAGGAACTTAAACACTAACTCATACATAGCAAACACCATCCAAGATCACGTGACACTTTAGTAGCTACACTACAACTGAGGATAACACCTTTCTACTTCGATCTGCTTTGTTACTAGGCATCCAGTTGTTTCCACGCACATTTATAAAGGAGACATAGTTATCATAGAAAACGTAATATTTTGAATTCTACGAAGAAAATTAATTGAGATTCACGCACATCACCTAATACGACAAACAGTTGCACCAGTCAGACTTAATAACCGAACAAAGTCAATGTGGTAATTTCAACATAACTGACTAGAGAAGGCACAAAACACGTCTGCATGCACTGTTTGTACAGATACATAATATCATACCTTGTCTGGACAAATCTCGGAAATGATGTCGCCTGGGTCGACCTACAAGATGCATGCAAAATTTTCATAAACTAAAAATTAGCCATCATATTCTCAAAAATGAAGCTAAAAAGTATTTAAACCTGGGCAGCGACCTGAATTTAGATAACCTGAAAGTCGGCAAGAGGCAGTAGAGCACAATCAAGGTATCGAGTACAAACGTGAAGGCACCATTGCATTAATGCAATATAAGAACATGCGGAGTAAAACATAAACACACAGAACTAACACAACTTCACAACTTCACATACCGCTTCGGTACTTATTTTTGTCACACATAGCCTTGGAACAGATAATCTGTCCATCTGCACACGTACACAAGTTGCAATCTCGCCAGAAGATAGCACCATTATCTGCAAAAATAAACATAATAAATCGCGGTACAAAAACATGTCGGGAACTAATAGTCAAAACTTCAAGAAAAAGAACATGTACAAAATCAACTTTTACGAACGAATTCCTTTCATTCCAGGAACTAAGCTACACTAGCTGAAGCAAAAACAGCCTCTTATAAAGAATTACACGCTCTTTTACTGGCATCGGAGAGATACACTGATCAATTACACCTACAAAAAGCATCAATTCTGCACGGTACCAATCCTTGTTGTCAATTACTCATACATAAACAAACAAATAAAGTTTTTAGAAATGTAATTCGTCAATCATGCACTGCAATACATAGCCTCTCGCAGACTCTTTAAGACTTAATCTCTTTCAGGCAGCAGTTAAACAAAGACTTAGTCTCCCTGAGAAAAAGCGAAACTCAGCGAATTCAAAATCACCAAACATAGGGACACAGAAGTAAACCGAAAATATTCCAGACGGAACTCACCCCATTTCTGCCCGTACTTCTCACACTTCTTGCTTTTCTCACATCCAAAATATTCGCATTTGTCAAAGTATGTGATAGGATAACTTCCCGAAAACGATGACTCACATTCACACACTTGGTAGCACTTCCCTTCTTCTGTTTCGTATGACAGCTATCATAGAAAAAAGAGCAGATTTTGAAGAAGAGAGTGCAAACCTATTGTGCATGGGCCTTTTTAGGTACTCTGGTTGCATGGGAAACGGGGGTGGGGGGAGGGGGGCAGGGGAGGGTTGACTACACTATATTTGGCATTAACATAGCAGCCAGTACGTAGTTTTCAAAATTCATTCGTATGACCTCGCAGGTCAGCTTATTTTCAGTTGGTGGCATCAAATTTTCTGCAAAATCAGCAAAAATTGACGAAAAAATGGGCCTAATGTCTATTGGACCTAAATGCGGAACGGCATATCACGAGGAAATAAATTAACACTCATTTGAAAGCTCTTTATAGTACTAACTGCTGAACACTGATCAGTATCTTTGCAGGTAGTAGTTTTCAGCTGAGAGCGCTATTTCATTATTTTCCCCATTGCAATTTATCATAGGTAAACTCAGGATTTCTCTCGACCTTGTGTGAGAAAAACTACATACCTTCTGAACGGGACAAGTTTTTTGCATGAAATTTGGACAAAATGTGCCCAACTAAATGTGATCGACAGGCCTTCGGCCAGCCTCAATTTTTCAAACACTGCAAACGTTTTCTGGGGAGATAAAATTTACCCCTCATGAAATAAAGGGAACACGTGCTATCACCATATAAATGAGACGACTTCCATCCAGCCACCAAATCTACATAAACAGTGATATCAGTGGAATGTCAGAGGCAGTCAGCCAGTTATTCCAGCTCACAACTTTTGACACAGATCCATTTGTTTTTTCGAATTAAAAAATATCTGCACAATCAAAAACATAGAAATTTACCTCTGGCAGTCATTAAAACATTGATGATTATATTTCATTTAGACATGAAAAAAAGAGCTAGTATGCATTTACCACAAGTTTAGGGTTCAAATATTTTGAATCGAACTATAAGGAGCGAGATGCCAGCCTCGAATAAGCGTGCCAACTGAAGGAGCGATGCTAGATCAAGGGCAGTGGTTATAACAAACCATACAACAGGTGCAATTATTCGTGTGCAGCGCCATACCACGCTGAGTCCACAATTATTGGTAAAAATCCATGTTTCCCTTGAAAAAATTGAAAATTTTTTGATTTAGTGCAGCAATCGACGCAGGTGATTAGCTACTATCGCATGTCTTGGTCGACTTCCCATCACTTTTAGAGCTGTGTGCAGCATACATCGTCAAAACTTATCAGCAAATTACAGTAATTCTTGATGTTGTCCCCAATTTTCGGAAAATTCATATGAAAATAGACGAACTTGAAGAGCGAGATTCAAATCGCAGCAAATCCTGAAGCAAACCTTTAACTGATTTACATCTTCAAATAGTAGTTAAGAGTAGAAGCAGTGCGCTACATGTCGAAACAGGATTCGATAACTGCGGCCTACAAATATAAGTTTCAGCATCAACCTTGATAATAGAAATTAAATTCATATGGCATACCTTTGCTAGGCCACCAACTGGAACGAGCAACTTTGACTCCTCGCTAATTGCACAACCTATAGAAAAACAGCAGTTGAGCTAGAAATTAGATCCGATGAAAAGTTCCAGCATGTTTAGAATAACGCACACCCTAAGAGAAAAAGCTGTTAAGATCTCACGACTTTTATTCCTGCGTAATCAGAATTTAATCAGTTCAGTCTTCATTTCGATAACATTATTGCAAAGCTAAAGAGGTTATCCTTTTGTAACAAACACAGCTGTAGGAATCAAACACATAACGACTACATTATAGCTAGCTAGTGCAGTATAGAAAAACAACAGCAACTACACAAACTGCTAAAAATTTGGAACGCTTATGATTTTGAACAAAACTGATAACACCCGAATATTCAATGCCGGAAAATGTTTTTGCATAGAACCTCAATACTTAGTTGATCCAAAATTCAAAAAAGTCTAAAATACATTTGTCCAAACATTTTCTGCCCAAAATTTTTGGATGTTCATGTATTTTTAACAACATCTCCCTTCATCATTTGCATGGTACAAAACGTAAAAGGAAAGCTATTGAGGTTACCATTGGTGGTGAAAATAGTTCCCGACGCACTTTGTCAATACCACAAATAATTTTGTCACTTTTACAAAAAATCGCCAATTTTCCCCGACGAAATTTTCACCAACCGTTACAGAACAGATCTTTTTGAAATAGATTATCTCATTCTCATTCACTGTCAAAATCACGCATATTGACAACAGACATTTCAGCTGACACAGACGCTTTTATTTGCTTTTCTCCTCGTGACTATAAACAGTATCACTATTTCAGTCTATTTCACATTCATAAACCTTTTGTCCATGTTTCAATACTGCAATATTGCACTGTCCCCGAGATCGCTAAAATCAATAGTTCGCCGGAGAAAATTATTTTCCGAGAAAAATTATTGGTCGGGGAAAACCTTATCGGGGAACAGCATGTCGTCTGCACAAAATTTTGTCACATTTCCCCGACGAAGTTTTCCCTTCTAAGGTACTTGAATAAAAAACAGAAAAGACAATATAACACACCATAGTAGCACATGTACTTCTTGCAAGGTTTTGTTGACCATTCAGTGCAATCTCTGTTGACGATGCATACCTGACCAAGTTCGCATGGGTTAGGATTGCATGGAATCGTAACTGGAACAACAAATCATACTCTAACTACAACAAAACAGCTTTGAATAAACAAAAAATAAATAAACAGGATCAAACATAGGGTGTAATAAGCAAGCCATCAGAGCATATCATACCAGTCTACTCCCGCACGAAATCTCAGTTAAATATGTACCGAAAGAAAAGGCCCTGATGGATTGATCTTGGAGAAAGGCAAACCTTATCGCCTCTGCAAAGATTGAGGTGTTTGAAGTTTTACAGAAGGAGGTGGGGTCCATTGTGAATACAAGCAATAGCCACGGGTGTGGGAGTGGGGGTGAGTGAGTAAGAAAATTCACAGGGAAGAACAAAAGCTTTAAAAGCAAACACTTCCTGTTTGGATCCCCCTCCTATTCAAACAATTCTGCAATTCGCCCCCTTCAATTTTTGCCCCCTCAGGGGTGGAAATTAGAAGCAGACGAAATTTGAAAGGACCAAGGCAATATTCTATCCAGTCTCAATGCCCAGTGTCTGGATGCCAGCCCCAGACTAGATGTATTCACAGATAAATGAAAACCTCTCCTCATACACTATAGGGACTCAGATTCAAAATTTTAAAGGTGCATGAACTAAAACCAGCTCTTCTAAGTCACCATATTAACCACTCAAACTATTAAATTGTCCCTATAAAACAGCATCAACTTGTCGGGGCAAAACTTTTTTAGCTATGAGCGCCAGTATTGATCTATATCCTTCTAGAAAGGGCCTCATTTCAAACGAGATCTATGAATGATGCGCAATGTATCGCATTCCGTTCAGACACAATGGCACCATTCCATAGATCTTTGCATAAGTGAAAGTACAGAATATTGAAACTCAATTTAAATCGCGCATCACAATAACAGACCACCAAAGACATCAATAGCTACTGATACGTCTTCATGACTCACCAGTGTCAGCTACCTTCGTCTTTGGCGCTACCACATAATCTCTGACTGCAAGACAACCATTTTGATTGTCGTTAGGCAGTAATAAGCTACATACACGATTCGTGTCTACGTATGAATCCATTCTTGATCTGTCCAAACAGGAGTCCAAAAGATCAACACAATCTTGCCTGGAAAAATAATGAAAAATAAAGCACAATAACAGGAAGACAAAATCACACAAAAAAGGATCAAACAACAATTAAGTACCTTAAGGGAATTAATTATTGCGGAATTAAGTTTTGCGGATTTGGCCCTAAAGCACAAAAATAAATTCCGCAAAATGCGGTGGTTTTGGACAATCCGCAAAAATTAATTCCACAAAAATAATTAAATTTTTTACTTATGCGCAAACACGAATTTAAAAACTCGCCTTTATAGTGACATCGTGTTCATTTTCTGTCAACATAAAGCTGGTGTTGAAACGGAAGGAAACGTTTTTCTTTTACTCACTTCCAATCCGCAAAAATTAAAACAATTGCCGGATGTCGAATCCGCAAAAATCAATTACGCAAAATTTGTCTTTATGGGACCATCCATCGGCAAAAATTAATTCCGCATATTCCGCAATAATTGATTCCTTTAAGGTACACATAAAGAACAAAGACAGGTTCCTAAAAATAAAGTTGAGGAGTAGGATCTTTTATATGTTTCTGAAGCAAGATTGGGTGACACTAACATTAAATGGCTGAGAAACACAGGATACATTACAATAATTACCTACAATCAATCATACCTGCACACTTGTAGCTGATTCACACGATAATTGCAAGGTTTCACCGCAACCAAACAAGTCATTGCCTGTAAGGAAGATCACCAACAGTATACACGAACCATCAACTGCAGCATAGCCTTACAACATTTTGAGCTTCAGGAAACATATCGAACATATAGTCCATGAGATAGGGGTCGAATCGGTACCAAATTAGGTACAAGCCGTGTTATATATCAAAAGAAGCGAAATTT
>JAOBRC010586898.1:0-11023 GCA_027575255.1 Scolionema suvaense
TTGTTATGTTGGAGTAGTCAAAAAGGCATGTTATGTTTACCGTTAATGGGAGGATGTGAGTTTCCAATTTTCTATCACACCTAAAGTTACTCACGTTTTGGTATGGGGCATTGTTGACTGTTAAAAACATAAAATTTTATGATTTTATAGGCAGCACATGACGTACCTCACTGATGGATGCTGGAGTCCAGTGCGACCAGCTGTATTTTTCACGACCAGAATGGATGGGTGTCTAGATGTCTGGGATTATTTGTTCAAGCAGAACGATCCCACTCTGAGTATTCAGGTGAGTGTGATGTTCTATAGCCTGCTCCACACACTGAGCATTCAGGTGAATGTGATGTTCTATAGCTTGCTTCACAAACCATAAGCACAGTGTTTCACTTGCTTGCTGGGTCTGTGGCCTTTGGCGGTGTTTCTGCGTTTGTTAATTATTTTATTATCAGTATCTTTATTCTGCTGGGCGCATAGAAGTGATTTATTATGCATACCCTTATGCTGTCATTCAATACTGGTGCTAATCATCAGGTTGCTAAAGAAACACCGATGTGTAGCGGCAAATAATTAACCAATCTTGTTAATTTGAGAACAGTGGTTCATGGCTATAGTGAGTGGACTCTGTAAGGGGGTGTGCGCACCAAACTTCCAAACTTCAATATATCCTGACTTGAGCGCTATTGTTTAAAGAATATTAGAAATGAACGCTACATACTTTTCCAGTGCGCTCGGCATTTTACTAGCCCAAACTACGATTAGCATTTCATGAATCTCTTCAAAGGTGCTGTAAAGTACCTCTCGAGCTATGATTGAATAGCTGGTAAGAACAATGAAACAGCTCACCTTGGCGTTCTCCAAAACGAAAGCCTATTCATACGCTTGCATACGTCTACCTGTCCTATTCTCTGTATGTAAGCACTCGTTAACCCTAAATCACCTGGGTTCTTGGAGAGGTACAGTGACTGGGGGGTGGATTCCACTCCCCTAGGGAACACCCTGAAGGTCACACCCTAAAAGCTGTAATTTGGCTTGATTTTAGATCAATCTTTCCTTGTTAAAACAAGACATGAACCAAGTCTCTATCTATCTTCAAACCAAAAAGTTTTGGGCCGTGGAGTGAAGTGCACTTTTTCTGCATTTTCGATTTTTGCGAAACTGCTTTAAAGGGAACCGATGGAAATTTTTCAAGTGTCCGTAAACCAACTGTTAGGAGCATGAAAATCATGTAGAAACTGAAGATTCCGTCATTTCATCAATTCCTACGAATTTCACGGGCATTTTTACGTTCAGCTTTGCACCCTCGCCAAAAGTTGTGAGGTATATTTGTGGCATGAAAATCCATTCAGCATAAAAGTAATTTACTAGTTAATTGATTCTACCACGCTTCCGCTATAGTCACTACTGTCATTGTGGTAATTACCATCATTAGCGAAGATTTTTTCATCTGCAGTCACATTCAGTGAGGTAAAACTACTTATCGGAAGGCCTTGAAGTGAAGTTTAGAAAGACCAATAAATTTTAGGAAAAGTAGAAAAACGAGGCCCTTCAGACCCCGACTGAAAAATTGCGGTCCTAAAAAACAGTCGGGGTGGGGATGGAATCCACCCGACCCCCAGTCAGTGTAGGGTTAAGGAACAATATGAATAATGATATTTCTCTGAAAATTTGGTGCGCGCGGTAATATTGACCTGACTTATTCAAATTCCGTTAGAGAAATTCATGTTTCGAGTTTACGGTTTTTGAATACTGGTAGTAAAACTTATTCATATTTTTGGTGCCCACAGCCCTTAAGACGTTGATTCGAGTAGAGGCTTTGAGTAGGCTAGATTTTCTTTATATTCATGTTGCACTACTGAATATTTGTGTTTTCATCCGTGCGCATCCATTGTTGTATGCGCGTGAACGTAGTAAATGCCCTGATAACTATTCCTGCTAAATTTGATATATAATAGAGGAAAATTCTTAAATTTTACATGCGTTCTGGGTTGCATTATTTTTGTTCGCAATCTAGCGTATGTTGTTGACCATTCTGATACTATTTTTGCCGTTGTCAGAACATGCCAGGAACTGCTTGGGGTTTCTGGGCACCCTTCTACAGGCTGCGAAATTTGTACTTCCAACCGAATCGCTCCTATTGCATAGATGGTAAATTCAGGCAAAGTTGTGAAATGAACGATAGAATTTGTTATCCAGTAATGTCTGCAAAAGATATACTTTGTATCACCCTGATAAACCTATGGCTTCTCTTCCTGTTTCACATTGTTTTCAAGAGATGAACGGATGTAACAGGGCTTTATCCTTTTGCTTTTTCAGGTATGTGATGAGGCATTGAATTCGCTCAGAGTTCACGAGCAGGGAAGGTTGGTTGCATGTGGATCTCACAAAGGCACCACCACGTTGTTGGAACTGTCAGAAGGATTGTATTCGTTACTGCGTCATGAAAAGTCTACCATGACGGCTGTGAGTATTTATAGCCATTTGCATTATGTAATGTTCATTCTATGGCTTCAAATATTTGACATTTTCTTACTTGCTGATATTCTTGATTGACATATGTATAATAATAGCAGTTTCGTCTACAGATAATGTTGACGAAAACAAGCATAATTGTTTCAGTTCAGTTAGGTGTCTACTATGCAGCCATGCTAGAACTGTTCATGTGATGGTCTTGTATTCCATTCTCATTAATGCACAGAGTAGTTAAGTATTTGACGAGCTTAAAATGCATTTCTTTGCACTTAGAAATTGCATGGGTAGATGGAAAATTGCATTTATTTACTCTCCTACAGTATATGCGTACTCAAATTATCTCCTTCCATAAGTAAAGTTCATACGTGTTGTAGTGTGTGCGAGTCCATGAGGTCTGACTGACTGTCTGTCTTTGCTATTTGTAAACAATGCATATTAGTGCTGTATTGATTTTTGTGAAAGTTGGCATTATAGGCAGAAATGCCCGTAAGCAATGAAGTAGACCCAGATTTTAAAAAAAAAAAAGTAAAATAATGCTCAACTCATTTTCCTCCTTGCTTCACTATATAACTCAATGTCAGGTTGTACTGAACCTCTACTTCACCTTAAGTGGTTTCAAGCTTGCCACCAGTAGTTTGTGGGGTTTGAATATCAACCCTATGTGCACAAGACAACCCCACTACCAATGAGCCACTCCAGAGCCATAAAGGTTGAGTTGCTTATTGGTTTGTAAGCTATGTGCTGAGTCTAAGAAAGGCATTTCCATGTGACTGTCTTTTCATGACTGACAGCCAGCACAAACTCAAACATTTCTTTGGTGATCGAGTGTATCTTCTGTAGAGTTGCGTTATATCTGTATACCTACCACGAGACTGCATATGGTATGTATGAAGAGACATATTTTCACCCCAACCTCGGGATAACTGTTTAATTTGAAAAAGATTATTATTAGTGTAATCGTTGCTGTATGAAGATCATCTTCTGTAGCAATTTTCACTACTATCATAATATCGAGTTTATTTAGCGTTTTCGAGAAAATGGTTAGCAGCAGTGGAGAAAGATCAATATCAAAATTTGAGGCTATAGTTTGTGGTGATCTACCTTAAGGGAGGAAATTTTCGCGGGAATTATTCTCGCAGTTAAATTTTTCGAACATTTTACGGGCATTAATTTTTGTGGTCAATGTTAGACAACACATTTCACCAGAATCAAATTTCGTGGCTTACCACTTTTCGTAAAATTTTAAGAGTTTATTTTCACATCGGAAGAACACTTCAGCATGATGCACTTTTCAATATAAGAAATGATTGACCTTACTTCAAAGGCAATTGATAAAGAATGCATTATTTTTAAGGTTGTGGAAATTTTACTATATTTTTTTTGTGGAAATTACTTTAGCAGTTCGATGGGGGATAAATTTGCTGGGAAATAATTTTCGTGGTTGAGCATTTATGGAGGTAGGACAGGAATTTAATTTTGTGGTTTTGCCTAAAAACTGAAAAATCTGCAAAATTTTCTTCCTGGCGGAACATTTGTTCCAGCGCGAGGCGCAGCCGCGCTGATTGTTATGTTGCTAAAATCCTTTTGGGCACCTTTTAGCGCAAAAATTGCTATCCTACCATTTTCGGTACTGGACATATGGGGCAAAGGGGGCACTTTTGAGTAATCTGATTGGATGAGAGATTTTTCATTGATATCTCCCGTTGTGCAGCTCCAATCATCTTCTAACTTGGCAGGAACATTGTTCCTAATAGTCTCTATGTGTCTGCCAAGTTTGGTGACGTTTCGATGAACGTGGACTATTTTACAGACTGGAAAAGTCACCAAAAATACTCATGTGTTTTAATTTACAGACCGGTCTGTAAAATAGCCTTGCTATCCCTCTTTTGCCCCAAAATTTGGAATACGTTATCAACTTGCTATTCTCGATCTACCTGCCAAGTTTTACTTATATTGTACTTCAGGAAGTGTCAAAATTGCCCAAACCGATTTGTCCTCCACTGAGAGCCCTTTATCATGCATCTACAGTATGGTAGTGTCCGGGCACCCTTTCCGGCCCCAGACAACCGGGCACCCAAATTTGACCAAAATTGGCATGCAACCTTGTATTAGGTCCCTTTTGGTGTTTTTAAATTATCCTTACAGCTATAAGGAAAGCATCATTACCAAGAGTGTGGTGTACCCACCTCCCCTTTACCGTTCATACCCTAGTTTTTACCGTTACCGACGCAGGGTGTAGGTATTGAGAGAACGAGAGCCTCAGGTTTGGTAGTTAGTTGCATATAAATAAATGTGTATATCGTTAATATTATCTATGTATATGTTATATATCCTTTGTATAGTTATTTACTACCCATGCAGATTTTATATTGATCATACTTGATTACACTTGTTGCAGATGTTTGAACGAGAAACAAAAAGAGAGAAAATCCTGGAAGCTCGTCACCGCGAAATGAGATTGAAAGAAAGATCCAGAAGTCAACAGGACAGGTAAGGCTCATATTGCTTTGCTGTTGTGCTGCTGAACTTAAAAATGCTTTCTACACTAAATTCTACCACAATCAAAACAAGCTGTGGTAAATTGGCAAAGTTTTTGCTAATCGTACTCTTCCAAAGAAAATTTCTGCACTGAAGTGCAATACACAGACCCTATTACAGAGAGAAGGATTAGAATATTGGACACTACCCTTCTTTGTATTCTCTTTGCCCTTTTCGATTTGATAAAGCTTATTTTGGAGAAAATCTTACTCAAATCTGCCATTCCTCACCTTGCTGGACCCTGCCCTCAACTTTTGAAATAAGCCCAGATACAAGTAAAGGGGCAGGATCAGAGGAACCGCTGAAATTAAATTTTTTGAGATTATTTATGCAAAGTAACAGCATTACCACTAGGACTCTAAATCTAAAAAGTATTTCGGTCATAATGCCAGCCATTGATATCTGCATCTTGATGCTCAATTCTTGAATTTCATTATCCACGCTTAAATTCATATCCTGGTCGAACCGTTATAATTACAATTTGTGAAAGAGCATAAATGTTACATAAGAGATTAAGTTACAAAAGTATGAGACTTACATTGTGGTTGGTTTAAGTTGAATAGAATTAATTTTCCTCAAAATATTATCATCTATTTTCAGAAGCCTGTCGGATACTGCTCCTTTAACTATACAATTACTCTTTTAGTAACAGGCTTCATGCATCATAACGAGGGGTGTATTGACTCTGTTACCACTACTACCACCACCTCTGCCACCAGCAGCAGCAACCACAATGTACACACTAAAAATTAGAATGCTGCAAAGAAAAATTTTGAAAATTGAACATACATTGTTATTAGTGATTTTGAATTCTGGCCAGTGTTGCAACAACCTTTTCGATGCTGATGATACATTATTTTAAGCACTACTAAAATAACTATTGAATGACTTCTTTATTCTTGAATTATGCCTTGCCAACCTTGGTAGTTTTGAAAAGCTTAACTTCCTAGGTTTAAGAAAATGTTGGCCAAATCTGAATCTGCCACAAGCCAGCTGCTGTCTGGTATTGATTGATTCTAATGGTCACAATGGGCTTTTGTGTTTGATGTTTAACTTGTTTTGTACTTGTCCTTTCTGTGTTAGTTCGTTTTAAGTTGAATTTCTTTTGTTGAAGAGGCTCCTTTTTGGTGTCCAAATTTTGAAAGAACTATGCAAACTATGGAATACGTATTTAGCAGCTAACTGTATAGTATATAACTGTCACTTGTTCTTGCTACTACAGTAGAACCACTTTTGTCACTAGAAGTAATTATCAAGTATTGAGTCATTCCCTTGATTTTAAAACTGCTGAATGTTCTTCAGAAGCAACATGCTATGTGGAACTATGGAGAGGTTCTTTTTGGACTCCCGCTTTAGCGGAAGAGTCCTATAAAATGAGGTCTGTCCGTCCCTCCCTCCTTCCGTCACAAAAGCATTTTCCCGGATAACCGCTGAATGAATTTTTCTGAAATTTGGTGTGAAGGTGACAATCCATAATTGAGGAAAAGTGATGGAGCCAGAATTTTGAAAAAAAATTTTGTTCGGCTTGCAGGTTTTTAGGGTTTTTTAACAATATTTCAAAATTTGATCATTACTTTTTTCTGGTTTTTGGTGTGAAACTACAGGGCAGTAGTAGTTATACTGTGGACCATGTGTCATATCTGGGAAAACTCTCATTCGGCTTACAGGTGGCAATTTATACACGTCCGAAAAAGGAGTTTTTCATGGTCTTTTCCGAATATGTCGAAAATTGTTCGCCTGATTCTTACCATTTTTCGTATGAATATTTGGGGCAACTCTACTCATGCTTTGAACCATATGCCAAGTCTCCTGAAAATCTCGTTTGGCTTGCGGGTGGCAATTTACGTTTTTCCAAAATGACGATTTTTGTGTTTTTTTCCATGTATGTCATGAACGGTTAATCTGTTTATTGTTATTTTTGGTGTGAATATTTGAGGCAACTGTATGCATGTTATGAATCATTTGCTATGTCCCTGGGCAATCTCATTTATCTTGCAGGTGGCAATGTATGCCAAAAAATGGTGTTTTTCATTGTTTTTTCCAAATAAATCAAAAACTGTTTATTCGATTCTTTTATTTTTGGTGTGGATATTAGGGGCAACTCTGTACATGTTTTGATCAGGATGCCATGCCTCCTGAAAATCTCGTTTGCTTTGCAGGCGGCAATTTGCATCCAAAAATGGTGATTTTCAGGGTATTTTTTCCAAATTTGTCAAAATATGCTTATCTGATTCTTGTCATTTTTGGTGCACATATTAGGAGCAACTCTACATATGTTTTGAACCATTTGCTATGTCTTTGGAAAATTTTTGTTTGGCTTGCAGGTGGCAATTTACATCCAAAAATGTTTTTTTTGCAAATGTCATGAATAGTTTATCCATTTTTTGCCATTTTTATTGTGATTTACTGGGGGCCTCTCCGCATATGTTTGAAACTTATGCCATGCCTGAAGAAAATCTCGTTAAGCTTGCGGGTGGTAGTTTACCTCAGAAAATGGCTATTTTTTTCAGGTTTTTTTCAAATGTGTCCACAATGGTTTATCTTTTCATTTCTTGCGCGGATCTTAAGGTAACAAAGCATATGTTATGACCCATGCTTCATATCTTGTTAATGTGTTGTTCTTCAGCATGCGGGTGGCAATATATGTCAACAATGGCTGTTATAGGGTCTTTTCATAATTTTTCCAGTACACTTCATTATGTTTATGTGATTTGTGGTGCAAATGTTATAGCTTGCATATTATTCTCTTCTTTTGATCTGACGCTGCGATTCTTAATTAAGTTTGCAGGAGTCCACTAATTATATGACTTGTTAATGTACATTTTTATAGCTTCTTGCAATTATAATTACCTTATTAAGGGAAGAAAGTGTTTGTGGTAGAAGTTATTATGGAAGAAATTTTTGCAGAATTTATCTTTGCAATTTTTGCCTTTTTTGCAAAAATTATCTTCCGCTGAATTTTTCATATTAAGACTATCACAAGAATTTATTCTCTGGAAAATTTTCCAAAAATATTTAAGTATGACGTAGTCCATTTCAAGTCGCAAAGTTTTACGTTTTGTCTTTCTTTGATTGATGGCTAAGCATGTGTCAGACGTTTTTTGTTTTTCAGGCATCTGGGGCTTGTTTTCTATGTCCGTTTCTTCTGAAAAAAAGTTTGGTATTTGATACAGAAATAGATCAAAGAATTTCCTATGCCGATTGATATGTGGAGAAGCGGCTAGAAGATGTTTTTCTGGTAAGATCTCTTATTTCTTCTGTGCAGAGAAAACGAGGACGGCAAAGGAGAGGACGAGGAAGAGGATTTGATTGCCAGAGCAGAAAAAGATTTTTATGCCTGCATTGCTGCAGAAATGAAAGATCAAGCAAAAGTGAGCCATGTTTTATAATATTCATGAAATGTGGCACGTTATGTTTTTCATTTTGAGTTTCGAAGTTTATGCTATGTTTATTACATCTTCTTCTGTTGTCAACGTGAATGTAAATTTTGGGATTCTGAGAAAATGCCTGATACATACTGTCTGAATATGTAATATTAATGAACAAATGGGGAACTGGGTGCAAACGGGATATTTTTTTGCTCTATGTCTTAGGATGCTGAACGCGAACGTGCTTTCGATGAAGCAAAGAGAGCTCTTGAAGAAGACCGTTTGCCTGATGACTTTGTTAACGACAAAGATATGGGTTCATCTGTCATGATGGGTAGCAATCCAATCACAGAAGAGGATGAAGATGTAGAAGTTCTCATCAATGGGGTATGAGTTCTTGTACTCTGTGCATTTCCATTGTTCTCTCATTTGTAAATGCACTTCATTACAGGGGACTATGGCAAAATAATGTATATTGACTTCATTGCTCGTGCATAATCGTGTGTTTTACCCACATTTATCCCTTATTTCTGTGTTATTACCACCATTTACAACTTCCCTAACATTCTAGATACCTGCTGACTTGTCGTAATCCATTTTCAAAAGTGTTTCAAAGTTTCGGAAATTTTGCGCTCTGAGGCATACGTTTTTGAAATATGACCAGATCAACATAATTAATGACCACCTACTGATCTGTAAAGTGTGCACTACTTCATAGGCTATATTCCTACCAAGTTTCATGACTGCTGCTTTACTGAAACTGAATTTACAGAAGCCCAGCGAGACCTCCTTCCCCCCTCCCCACCCCCTGGATCTTAGAAATCAAAAAAAGCCCGGGTCTGGTAGGGTTATAAATGCCAAGATTTTGGGATTTTCAAATAGCAAAAAGATACATTCGAAAGTTGGACCATTCGAAATTTGTTTGAATTGTTTTATTTCAGTTACAGTTAGTTCTCGAATTGCTCCCCTCTCGAATAACCCTCCATGTAATAGCTGAAAAAATATTCAATACCCACTCTTCCTCTCCCCCCCCCCACCTTGAAGTTAGCCCCTATTGGAATTAACGTGATTCCATACTAGAGACATTCCAATGTAAGTCTAATTCGAGTTTGCGTCACTAATAAGCATGCCCCTCCCCCAAATTTCACAGTTTACCCTTACAGTTGTTTTAATAAAAATGCCAACCCGTCCCCTTTCAAATAAGCCCTTGCCTGAAAAAGTTAAAGATAAATAGGCTTGGGGCTAATTCGATTATTTATAGTAATCCTGTTCCACATGGGGGTTTGGTTCTGCCCTTCTCCCTTCGGGTTTTTGAAAAATTTCCCGAAAATGGTAGAACCCATTGGCTTGCTTTTCTCAGTTTATTAGCCATGAACAGTTTATAATGCATATCATGTCGTAAAATTTGGTGCAGTTTGATCGATTCTTGAGGTACCAGCCTTTTGTTACATTTCATGCGCCTGATTTTCAGGGGTTTTGATGCACAGATTCTGTAACGTTTTTGAAAGGAAGACGTTTCGAGACTTTATGGGCTTTTTTAGTACTTTTGGGTCGATGACGTTGACACTAGCAAAGTCAGCCTGAAAATGATGATTTATGCAATTTTTTTTTAGTTGTGCATACATTTGACATCACTGAATATAGTTAGTGAGCCTACCAAAGTTATGATGTTGTCAAGTGGTTGATTTCATGTTGGTCAACTACCAAGCCTATAATGTGGTAACTAAAGCCAATCTGGAAATATTGGTAGGGAAACAATCAAACCTGCCCCCTCCCCCCTCCCCCTTCTTCCTATTTGTGTGAGGATCTAAAAGACCCCCAGATGGAAAATGGCGAAGTTTGTCTAAAAATTGTAAATCCAAAAATTTAATTCATGAATTCTATTTTGTAGAACATTTCTCTGCATCTGTCAGGTGTATTATTTGTTTTACTCCATGTAGAGGACAAGTGGTGTGGTCTGCAATGACCTGGAAAGTCTATGATGCACTATTCTATGTATTGTGTATTTCAGCAACATACCCCTACACAGAGTTCTATGCCATACTACAACAGTTACATTTTCAACATAACCTAAGTACAATCTGTCTATGTCATACACTAAAATGCGCTGTTGCCAAACAAACACGCAAATGTTGACTAAAATCATGGCAAGTATAGCTTTGTGCTCAGGGCGTAATTGATGCAGGCGTCTCCGGGAGTATTCTGATGTGTGCGCTATTTATCGCGCACGTGACTTGCGCTAGGGCTGCATTGCCTGCGCGATCAAATTTTCCCTGAAGCAAGGGGGACCGTTTGTGACCTGGAACCCCGAACCAGGCATGCAATTCTACCTGTCTTCTTCAGTGTAGCTCCTCCACCATAACCATCACACTGGCCCCATTATGAAATTTCCAAATAAGGCATTATGATCCATGGTTTCTTGTGAAAGATTTTCAAATGCGCTTTACACGGGATCGACGGTAACTGCAGTACTGCATCGCTGAGTTAGTTTTCCGAAAGACTCACTACGAGTGGAGAGAAGAAAATCACATAACAACGAGGTGTATTGAATGACGTAACAACACATGTTGATTGTGAGGCAGAGTGTTAATACTCAGAGAGCAACAGACTGATCTGCTGCTTTCCCCTTTTTGCAAGGATGAAAGCTCTGT
>JAOBRC010587009.1:0-11022 GCA_027575255.1 Scolionema suvaense
ACCTGTTACCATTCATATGTCATGTCTCCTTTGAAATTAATCCAGCAAGACCTAATAAAATAGTTACAACAAAAATTCGCCGTCAATAACATTTTGTTGATATGCAAATAGAAGCTCAAAGGAGCGCTATTTTTCCTGCTGTGCCACCTTAAGAAGTCTCTCTTCGTCACTTTGTTTACATTGTGGATTCTACACATTTTCACACTAAACATCAGAAATATCCATGGAGCAATTCTCGGGAAATACAATGCACTAGTGTCCGACAGATGAATGAAAGGATGGAAGAACAGAATGACGAATGACAGTTGTCGTTTTATAAGACTCCTCTACTATTAAAGAAATGCAAAAGGAGGTCGCAACTTACAAGAGAACCACTCGTAGATTGATTAAATGTATCGAAAAATGCGGGAAAAGCATGAGCAGAGGAATATAAAGCTGAAACAGGCACAAGAAAGCACACCAAAATATTGTATTCATCTAGACAGGGAATCTAAGTGAATGATATCAAAATTGGATGTACCTTTCCAGTGACAGTGATGGCAGCAGATATATGGTTATAATGGTGAGCAGCAATGTCTGACCATCTGAAACAAAATGGAATAGGGTTATTAATCAACATACGCACAGTGAGCATAAGTGCTCTTTAACACTACAAAGGTTGGGGGGCTAGTAGGCCCGCGCCTATGAACTTTGTTCAATATCTCAAGAAGGACTTATGCTGGGACCCTGAAACTTGGTGACTTTTCCACAATTTATCAAGGACTTCAATAATACAAAAAACCTGCTTATCCATGCACGTGTCTTCCTCAAATTCCATGCTCAGCAATAAATATAAACCGGATAGACCGTTGACAGCACTGACAAACATACAAACAGATTCTCTACTAACAGAATGCACTGTCACACAAGCCAAAAAAAAATATTCCCATTTTAGACGTGATGCCATCGCCTTTAACAGGTACTCATACCAAAAAACAATGATATTTACGGTTAAGCATTGCTATATGGCAAAATATCAATGTATTAATACAGAATAGGCATTGGCAGGCTAGGATTGATAAGCAGTTCTTTGGAGTCTGGTAGCCAAAATCCGAATTTTAAAAAAATTCGCCTGAAAAACCTAATTACGCATAACTAATGAGAATTACATCATTAGTTACGCATAATTAATGACATTACCCAGCCCAAATGTACCAAGCTTCAAGACTAGTGATGAAAGATTATGCATTTTACAGGGGGCGAGCATACCAGGCCCCCCAGCCTATTTAACATCCAAAAAGCCCCAGGGTTAATGCATGAAGAGAGAAAGTCTTTCATTAAATCCACCAGAAAGTCAATGCCTTGAAAGCCAACGTCTATTGCGCCTCATCAAAAACAAATGTAATAGCACAAATGTCCATGGTACGTTACCAGAAAAATAGCATGAATACCAAAACATTATGCAGGATTGTAAAAGAAATAGCAGAGACAGAAAAAGTCAGCTTCCTGAACGGCTGAATCATATGGACACAAACCACGATGATAGTCCCATTTTATTTTAAGAAACAAAAAAGAAGACCGGCTGTTTATAAATAGAAAGATCGAATGGCATCCAAAGCAATTATTTACCCTCACTAAAAGTGGAAAGCATGCTCTGTAAGCACTATGGATGGATACGGTCAAGCTACGTTCACAAGAGCTAGTGCTTAATAATTGATGGAAAGTGCAAAGAATTATAACAAGATGTTCCTAAAACACAGCTTTGAACTAGCGCTGAAACCCGACATATATTCAATAGAGATTGGTGAAAAAACATTCTCACACTTGTAGAGGTGGACACACAGCACCATCGAACTCTTTTGCATAAAAAAACAATAGCTGCTCCTGCATGTCAGAAATAAGTCACATTTGCATATGAAGTGCACTTGCAAGCAATTATATGCCCTGGCATACCTAGGTATGTTTCTTTTCTCTACTTGAGGTGATTTTAAGGTTCAAGGACATCAGGTATTCAGGCACAAGTATTACCAACCCCAGAAGGTGGATTGGAAACTTCAGCATTAATGCACTTCGTTCATGGGGACTGTAGAATCATGGTGAAAAAAGCATTTGTTGAAACACGTGGATAAGATAACACAGCCTTTTCTCTTCATTGATGGCAACTACTGTCATGTGACAAATCGAGTACGAGTCAGATTCTGAAGAATATGGGAAACAGGTTGAAAAATCAGCATCAATCAAAACTTAGATAACAGCTGAAATGCTTTGTTTTATTTTTCATTTTTCGGATTTTGTCCTCAAATGCAATCCAATTAACGTGCATGACACAATTTTTGCAGAGGTGCAATAAGGGCCAGTGTAAAATGAACAGGCTTACAAAGAGCCAATAATGCAGCTTATATATTTGCCAGGAATAGGATGTTTCAGTAGCAGGCAAAAATAAAGAATCAAACATCCAACAGAATCCATCCCTCAGTAACTCTCTTCCTTAAGAGCGAAACTCAGACCTAGTAATAGTTACACACATACCGTTCATCACAATCGACTACTTCTGTAGGGACAGCGATGTTAAGAGTGGATCCCAGTCCAAGCTGACCATATGAATTGGCACCCCAACTGTACAAAGTGCCTGTATCTGTCAACGCCAGAACATGTGCCATGCCACAGGCAATCTAAAGCAGAACAAGTCAAAAGTGCTTTGATGTTGCTAGATGTTTTCTCTATTGTACGGATGTAACTACTGTAATTGTCTGAAAGAGCGCCCCGGCTTAAATGAGCGCCCCCTCAAACCAGGAAAGGGGCGCTCACTGAGAAATTTGTAATGTATGACGTAGGTACTCACTAAGATAGTGAGTAATGATGAACAAGAGAAGAATTATCTTCAGTCAGATACTCTTCTTTTGCTGTTAATAGTAAGGGAGTTTACAACACATTCCATAATGATTTCTAAAATATTCCCTATTACTTACCTACCTACTTGCATTTTTTGCAATGAGCGCCCCGGCTTAAACGAGCACCCCCCTCAAATGAGCGCCTCTTCCGAACGGTAGAAAATTAAATGAGCGCCCCGGCGCTCATTCAGATAATTACGGTATACTGTCCTACTATACAGTTTCACAAACAATCTGCCCATTCACATTATATAACAAAACATTTGATCGTGCAGAGCTCCATCGATGTGCCTTTCCCCAATTTTCTCCATCTTCGTCTATTCTAATTTTTGCAGCAAATCTGCTCATTAATGCATCAGTCTTACTCAAATGCCGCGATCAGTAATAAATATAAACGAGATAGACCATTGAAAGCACTGACAAACATGCAAAAATAATTCTCTACTAACAGAATACGCTGGCAAACAAGCAAAAAAAACAACAACATACTACTATGAGTCAATCAAAATTTACCACAGGTCCAGATTATTTCTATTCCACTTAGAGTTTAACGTGTAACCCATAAGAAACGTTGGAACAATAGCATCTGGTCAAAGCCTAGCTCATATTAAAATGCTTGTAGTCAGCTGCCATCAATAAACAGAATGATACACAAACACATTTATTTTCTATGAAGTGGCAAAGGTTCTATCCAAGTAATCAAGGTTGCCACCTTAATAATACATCTGATAGTTGAATTATCAGCAATACAGCGCATAAGAATGTTTGAACCATAGTGCCTCAATTTACTACTCAAATACAGGTCTTGAACACGTACCCATCCTTTAAATGAAAATATAAACTGAGTGTTGAATCCTCAATATACAGAAATAAGTACAATCTTCAATTATATCAGCACCAAATTAAATCGTAACAAATTAGAATCTCTTCAAATAGATTCCTTGCAATCTCAAAAGACCAACGATCGGCGTCTGGGTATTACAAGGAATTCTTACTTTACAGTAAAGCGGCAATAGAGGTGTGCAGCCAATTTGAGGTTTACAAGCATATCCACAAAAAGTGGGATCTCTTACATTAGCTTGGAAAAATTTAAACACATTTCTTTGGGCACAAAGTTTAAATAGAAACGAGACAACAAGAAGTTATACAACTTTTTCGTTGCGGATGTTTCACTGCACACCAGTGCAGCATCGTCAACAGAATACAACTCCTACTTTACAGTTTTTGTATACAGTAACGAAAGAGTACAATGTAATGAGTGGTTATCACTATTTTTACGGAAGATTTAGCGAGGAATGTGGTACCAAGTGGTAATTTGTCATTTGGGAAGAGATTTGTCGATGACGCGTTTACTTTCATGAAAGCAGGACATGTGCCAGACGTTCTAGAAAAACAGAATAAATATCATCCCAAAATTAGTTGAAAAAGACAGAGCAATACCTTTTTAATGTGTCTGCTACATGTGGTACTGATGGAAGGTTTTCTACTGCAGTTTATTGAAAGCAAAGTTCAACAGGCCTCTACATACATTGAATGTCATATGTACCAATCAGTTGGAAAGTAGGGACTCTACGTCAGTTAGCGAAGATAGTTAAAAACTTGTGCTCGACCAATTATGCATTATATCATGAAGTGAATCACTTACAGACAATTTTTATCCTTATAAACGCCTAGCCCAAGTCCGTAGTGTCAGAATTATGAAACACGAGAAAGAAAAATGAGCGTTTTCTCATGGAAACAACAAATAGAAAAGTTATTTCAAATGAAGAGATAGGTTAAAACAGTGATTCTCCAAACGAAAATGACACTGACTCTAAAGCTACCCTACACAGGAGAAATTGGAATGAAACTGACCACACACTTAAAGAAAGGCTTAAATAGGTCACTAGCACCTAATGTGACACCTCACACACTTATCAGAAGTTCTCGTCCAAGTGCTTCAATCTAATTTTGGCAATTTTCGTAAGCACAAGATGGCAGAATCTTTGCACATTCGCGATATGAGACCTGATCTAAATAAGAGTAAGTTGCGATATTAAGCTCACACAGATTTCAGCAGTATTCGCTAAATGGGCTCATCTTCAAAAAATGTATTGAATGCAATTCATTTTAGTTGTATCCCGCGTCCCAACAAGCCCCTTGATATAAACCAAGCCCATACCAGCTGCTGTCTTTTCTCGCTTTGCTCTGCGTAGCTGCTGTCTTTCCTCGCTGTGGTCTGTGTAATGATAGCCATTGGAAGGGTGCATGATCGGCATTGAAATTATGGGCATGGTACCGTTTTAACAACTTCTTGTTCTACCTTGAAAATGCATTGACCATGTTTTGTCTGTCAAAATGCTTGCATCACTGTTCAGACAACCAGTTCAGGGGAGGGCTCACAGCAAAACTTTATATGGAAATTCACAGTGGCTTTGGAATTTGTTTTACGGTCATCAGTGCTCTGTAATCTGGTCTGCAAGTATATCAGGTGGGCGGCCAGTTGCACTTCCAACATTGCCTAGGACAACAACTTGCTAAATGTGAAACTGCAACTTCTTGTGTGCAATGAACAGGGATGAAAATGACCACAATTATCTAGAGCCATGAAAAAATTACTACCAAATGGGGGACGCTTTATGTCCAGCACCCTGAAACCAGGGTCTCTGCTCACTCACTCAACCGTGCTATGACCATAGTCGAGGGAAATACAATGGATAAAGATTCATACTGCCTACGATATGTGAACTAACTAGTTTTATTGAATTGTTGATTACTTGTGCGATATTACCATGATTAGATCTTACATACGGCGCATGCAGCAAGCCAAACACAATCAAATATGCCTGCTTGCCTCTTCCCAGATATCGCACGCGGCTCATAAAATATGCAAGGTTATCCCTAAGAATCACACCAAAAATGACAAAAAACCGATCAACTATGACATTCTTGGAAAAAACATTGAAAATAGCCCATTCCAGACCTAAATTGCCACCCGCAAGAAGCCTAACAAGATCTTCCTCAGATAAGGCATTCCTGGACGTACATTGCCACTTTGAAGCTGAACAAAAGTTTTCCCAGACATGACACATAGTCCATAACATAACTTCTATCGCCCTGAAGCTTGACACCAAAAATTAAAAAAAACATAGTAAATGAATATTGAAATATTATCAAAAAACCCTAAAAACTGCCACTTTCAGACGTAAACTGCCATCTGCAAGCCAAACAAGATTTTCCAGACACATGGCATATGGTTCATAACACGCATGGAGTTGTCCCAATTAATCATACCAAAAATAACAATGATCAGACTAACCGTTCATGACATAGTTGGAAAAAACCATGAAAATTGCCATTTTTGAACAAAAATTGCCATCTGCGAGCCAAACAAGATTTTCAGGAGACATGGCACATGGTGCATATAATGCGTAGAGTTGCCCCTAATAGTCACACCAAAAATGACCAGAATTGGATGAACAGTTTTTCACATATGGAAAAAAACATGAAAATCGCCATTTTGGGGTGTACATGAATTGCCACCTGCATCCAAACAAAAACTTTTTTCAACATTCCGGCTCCATCACTTTCCCTCAATTACGGATTGTCAGCTTCACATCAAATTTCAGAAAAATTCATAGAGTGGTAATCTGGCAAAAATGCGTTGCTGACGGACGGACCGACGAACAGACCGCATTTTATAGGACTCTTCCGCTAAAGTGGAAGTCCAAAAAACGTCTTTGCAACCTTGGCACATATAGAAAATAGCAGAACATATTCACAGATATAGACGTGGAATATCACAGGTGCCAAAACTCAAGCCGCAGATATTCCCGGATCCATGGAACTTTTTCATCCCTGAATGAATAATGAAGTGGAAATAATAGTGAACGCAGAGCAATGCCAGACTTTCTTGTGAGCATCTTAGGGGTTGTTTTGTAGCTACCTAGCAAAGGTGACTGCCGTAACCAACTGAAGATAAGTGCCAATAGGTGATTAGTGCTGATATGTGCATCTGCTGGGTGAAAGGTGCCTGCCCTTTCTTTGACGCTAGCTTTTAGGACTGTAGGTAGCACAAGCTGGATCCACTAGTCAGGCCTACAACACCACCCAGAACCCCCAGATACACAGCGTCAAAACTGCGAAGCTAAGTTAACATGTGAACTCAAACACTGCATGCTTCTAACTTTCATTGACATCCATTATTGCCTTTGCCCCTGTCTGTTCTTAAAAGTAATTAACTTGATTGCTTCTTTGCCCACACTTAATTGATAACAACCCATAAATTGTACTCTCTTCTTACTGGTACCACATTCATAAAAATGTTGATAACCATTCATTGCATTGCACTCTCTTGCAACTGTATGTAGAAACTGTGATACAGCGGTCGCATTCTGTTGATCATTCTGCACAAGTGTGCTGTGAAATATCAAGAATGAAAAAAAAATTGCAGAACTTGGCAAAGATACTACACATACCATACTTCTCTATCAATAATGAAAGCAAAGTAACAAACCTTTCTGAAAAACTTGGTATTCACACCAATGATACGAGACGGATTTTGTTGATTCGAACTATTACCCAATCCAAGCTGGCCATTGCCATTGTAGCCCCAAGAATATAACTGAATCAGAAGCATGAAGAGAAGATACATTTGAGATTGCTGTCATACACATCTTTTTCTATAGGCACATTTTGTAAGACATATAAGCTTTCTCTGTTTTTGCACAAAAAGTAATGAAAAGGAATGAATTTCATGTGGGTAAAGGTGATGAAGGTTGAATAATATAGTTAGAAAACACCAAGATTGCAAACTTCCAAGTGAAGTTTTCCATGTAAAAAATTTGAGTGGTGACCTTAAAAACTGGTCTGTCCCATTGCCTGGTCTATTCTGCGATAGGAGCTGAAGTCTTCTAAATAAATTTATACCGAAAATTGTGGGAAATTATTGCACACTTGCATCATAATCGTCACACGCCATAAGTAAGTCCATGTGGTTGACTATAGACAACAATATTCAATACAGAATCTGTTTTGATGACAACACTTCAACACAACAATGCAAGGCCATGTTTCTTGCAAGTTTAAACCTAAACAAGAAGCTGCTTTTAAAACGATCACAACAGTTTTCAATCTGCATCTCGTTTGGAAGTATAATAGCATTAGAAATACATGTTTAGGTAATTTATCATAGCCAAATCCCCATTACATTCATCAACATTTGGATATTGCTAACACACAGTAAACATAAATAAAAACAAATTTTCGGAGTGTGCGATGAATATGTGCAAATGGACGTGAAGTGCACTCAATCAATGCACACAACTTTTTCTGCCAGGAAAGCTCTGGAGAAAGTTTTTTTGGCCGAAGTGGAATCACAGAGCCCTTTTAATAGATGTTAGGAAATCACTCTATGTCACAGTGAACGTAAACTTAGTTCCTTCATGGAACGCTGATATTTGAGAAATTTCTGGTCAGTTCAACTACATGGCTAGTACTTTTTATGGGAATTCTATGACAGCAATGTAGAAACACTAGTGTCTTGCCACAACATCGGCCGCGGAGCGTAGGTTAAAGTGGGGGGCCAGATCATAGTTCGGATGCTTTCTGGTAACATTCCTTAGTAGTCATAATAGTAAAAAATTTTACTTTGCAAAAAAGAGGGGGGGCCATGGCCCCCGGGCCCCCCGTCTCCGCGGCCCATCACAAATACCGACAATGAATAGCGGTGCCAGACACATACCTTCACTACAAAGTGCGGAATAGGGCGGAGCAAGAGAGTACTGATCAAATGAAATGCATGCTACATTAACGGAAATTTATCCAAGCATTTTAGTTGCGTCTTGTGGCGCAAATATTCAGTTTTCCAATCAATACAAGCATGATTCAAAGTCATCCGAAAAATGGCAAATGTTGCTCCATACACTTTTCACAAAATGAGGTTTAGTATATTAACAATGGGATGGGAAAACCGACATCTAAAAAATTGAGTTTTCCACAAGATTGAACTTTGGGGATGCTGTAATAGCACCCCAGCTAGAGGTTGGATGAAACACTGAATCATAGTGGCATGTCAGTAAAAGCATATCAAAGCTACCACACAATTTCGTTATCAAAACGACACCCAAATATCAAAAATATCTCCGCGACAAATGAAGTTGATTTGACACGGCATAATTTGTATGCAAATAATTGCAGTAACATAAAAATCACGACATAAGTAACTAGAATAAAAAATACAGTTCTAACCTCTCCATCCTCAGTGAGTGCAACAGAGAACGACTGACCACAAGCAACAGATACAACTTTCTTGTTACCTAAACAATAGCAATTCCCATTAAACCAAGAAATTCTTGTGACATTTGAAAGTGCAATAAACAAGCAGATTAACGTCTGCCCAGACCAGGCTTGCAAGATGCAATTACCCTATTACCCCGCATATAGGCGCAGCGCCTATAACCAGGCCAATTAAAAAAAGTGGATATTTTTACTTCAGAAAAACGACGGCTACAAGCGCATGCGCCTTTATTCATCGGCGTATTGTGAAAAGTTTATAGATGATCAGCAAGACGTGGAAAGAGTATTAAAAGCTGCATACATAGGTGCAGATCAACTAGCCTTTTCGTCTATTGACCGATACATCTGCCATAAGATATCCAAATTTATAACGGAGAAAGTACAAATGCTTGTGGAAGACTCCCTAAAAAGAGCAAAATCAAGACAGTGAATTCTATGCAGTTTTCGTGTTGTGTTTTGCTGGAGACTTTACTCAATATGACAGTGATAAGGTCTGTTTGCATACTGCCCGTATTGCGTCAATCAGACCTGAAACTCAGGGCCATTTCGACGGCCTATAGGCACATGCACCTTGATCCCGGATTTAGGCGCAAGTACCTTTAAGTGGGGTGCGCCTATATGCGGGGTAATAGGGTATTCGATTGACTCTTTCACAGATGGAGGTTCAGAAAAAACAGAAACATCAATAGTTCTGCGAATCCAATTTGTTGCAATGCAAAATTATTATACATACATAACGCTCAAGACAGAACGTTTAAAATATGAAAATTGAGATTGCCAGGCAATTCTTATAATAATGAAGTACACCAAACGACTGTTCCCGAAATGAAATGTCATGTTGGATAACAAACCAACAACGAATCCCATACTGAGCATTTTCAATTGTCTATAATTGTTGAACGCGCGATAGAATCTGATACCCTAATTAATATCATTCTGCTTTGGTCTGTACGTGGCATTACTCAATTACTCGACTAACTATTTATAAACTGCACACTCAAATGTAGCAATGTAATAACTGTTTACTAGTTTACTCAAAGGCTACTTCGCAGGTTGTTGGATCAAAGAAATCACAACATGATTTCTCAATCACTTTCTGCTAGTAAAGAGCTCTTGTTAACACAGGGTTCCTACAGGTTTTGCAGAACATTTTTCCCTGACCTCCATGAAAAAACCACATATTTTCCCTGACTTTCGCCTGAAAAAAGTGTTAATTTTCCCTGACTTTGCAAAAATTCCCAATTGTTTTCCCTGACTATTTTTGACTAAAAGTAGGTAAATAGTATTTACAGCTACAATAACAATAACCAACACTGTACGTATTTACACTAAACGACATTAGGTGCAGCAAGAAACGGCATGACGTGCAGAAATATTGACCACTATCTAGCATCAATTTTAACAACTATCATTTGATATCATCGCTATCATGATTACATCAACACAACATTCAAGCATGGATTTTATTTTAACATTTGAAGATTAATATCTTAGCAGCCAACAGCCATTATATGTCAATCGCAATGTCCACTTTTATTACTTGTCTTGCGTTTGCATTCAAATCTACTCTAATGATACTTAATAATTTGAATCTAAGTGTAACAAGAATTGACTTCACATGAACAGTACCGCAAAGTTTAGTCAAGGGTTTTGAAGCCCAAGCAGAAGAACAATGATATCCAAGTTAGCAGTGTCATTGAGTAAATGCAGCTCTGAATTTACTGGGGAAGGGGGGGAGCTTAAATTAGAAGCTTTCTGAGGGCCCACCATGGTTGGGCCCAAAGGGGGAAATTTTTAGTTTTTTGCACCCATAGATTAGCTGAAACGGGCCCCCAGAGTAAGGATATCATGTAAAATGATGATGAAGAGGTAACAA
>JAOBRC010587120.1:0-11022 GCA_027575255.1 Scolionema suvaense
CCACCAAAAACCATGGACAACATTCATAAGGATGACATTCTCGCTGTGGACTGTTCTTCAAATGGCATGATGGTCACAGCAAGTTATGATGGACAGGTCACGTGCTGGAATATTGACACGTGTCAATATCACACCCAGTTCAACGTGAATAATTTACTGACTGGAAGCAGGCCTGACACACAACAGCAAAGTAGATGTGAGTGGAAGATTTACAAAAGCACTGTCTTATGAAAGCGTGTTTCTAAAAAAGGCAGTTACTTATGTATTTACCTAATTGAACGAATTAGGTTGATTTGATTATGAATATGTTTTTCGTGTACACGTCTTAATCCACACTTTTCATAGTTGTAAGACGGTTCCCTAGTCTACAAGGTGCGTAACAAAGAACTGATCTTTTATGGTGATCCTGTGGGTGAAATAAACCGATTTTAGGAACTGCTAGGAACATGACACGATGGTCGTGCCAATTTATAGTTCAGAAATATTTTCTCCATGTGTTTCCAGGCGTTAGGGCTACTTGCTTACACAAAGAAAGTTACGCGTGTTTGCAGTCAGGTTTCAAACTTTATATTCGTATGAGTGAATAGAGTCAAACATGCGATATCTCCCAATTAAATACGACATTTTAATGTTCGGAAAAGAGTGAAAATGTCCAAAATTATAATGTCCGTGGATTATATAAGGTATAATGCCATTGCAAGATTTAATCAAAAATTTCTAAAGTTTTATTGGTTCGAAAATATAAATGCTCGAAATTTGTGGGAGACACTTTACCCTAAGATAATTAATTTTTCAGAATTAATTATTGCTGAACTAGTTTTTGCCCCTGAATGAACGATTCCGAAACATTCTGCAGAACTACCTTTTACGAATCGGATGTATGGATGGATTTTGCGGAATTGATTTTTGTGAATGAGGTAGTTAGGGCAAATGTTTGTGAAAATTCGAGGCCTGAAACAGTGATCAAATCTTTCATTCCTTTTTTCTGCATTTAGATTCCTTGTGCGGAATCAATTTTTGCGAAAAGTACCCAAATTTAGCGAAAATTAGTTCCGTTAATTCTGCAACAATTAATTCCTCAAAACTTAATAACCTTAGGGCTAATGTCTGTGTACCATATTGTCTAACAAAAATGTTTGCTTTTTATTCAGCTGCTAAGTCCCGAGGTTCTGTTGTGAATTCAGCAAATGGAAGAAATCGGAGTTCTTCGCGAAATTCTCGGCATGCCCACAATTCATCTGCTACCTACTCTAGAAACTCTAGTCGAAATTCCGACACTGATCCCGAACGGGACACATCCGCTCGCGGTTCTACTCGTATCTCACCGTACATGAACAGTAGTTGGGAGGCACAGTCCAACAGATATATTCGACGTGCTACCGCTGATATGACTCCAGATGATATAAATAAACATCTTTCCGTCGACAAAGTAAGATCAACGGGTATCATATTTTGATCCCACCCTCCTTAAATTATAATTCTTTTAAATGTCGATGCAAAGAATATTCTTCCTATTTACTTGGCTAGAGTTGGTGGAAACCATGTCTTAAGGGAAAACCTATTGAAATTCGTTCTTGTCCTTTATTGAATAAATTTTCCTTTCCGATCTACACTGAGTAATAATTACTTTGAGAAAAAAAAATGGTGCGACTTAACGTTTAAATAAGGCACATGCAATTAAACCAAATTTATCTTATTTATGACGAAAATTTGTGCCTCATATTTATTTAGGTTCTTATTCTGAACGCCAGAGAGCAAAACAAAGAAACGGCGACATTCTTTGTTAGTGTTGACGGCAAGATACAAGCTTGGAGTGTTCACGGGGGACTGCTTGGACAGTTTGATGCCCTCAACAATATTGATGATGAATCTGTGCTTTCCATGGCTGTCGATAAGCAAAATCATATTTTGTTCACAGGCGACAGTGTTGGATATTTAAAGGTGAGTATCAGAAATCTTTCGTATATCAAATAAGGCATGTTTGTTTACATTAGGCACGTTTACCCTTTTGGACAAAGGCTTCGATGTTCTTAGCTCAGGATTAAGCCTAAAAATGTTCTTAACTCGTTGTTAGGTAAATTCTACAGAAAACCTCTATTGTTACTAAATATTGTGGTTCTGGCACTCAATAGACAGAGAAATAGCCTCGATCGACAAAATTTATTACTTGACTGCTAAAAAGTGGGTCTCTTATAGTAAAGTCCATAGAAAATCCTACATTTGCAGAACAAATTTTTTTCTGATCGAAGCCTTTAGTGTTCATAGCATGTTGCTAACTTTTTGGCTCTTCAAAGCCTTACGTTCTTATAAACTTTATTCTTATAAAAAAAACCGTGCACGTCGAATAGGATTCGCTGCAAGCTTGCACGCCAATTCTAGGCTAATTTATGTGTCCTAATTTATAAAAAGAACGTGAAGTACCAGAATTTCTTTACACAAGGTTTCAGATTTATTGTTTTTTAGCCTGGTCGTTATATAGACTGCAACGTATTGTTTGTGTAGCCTGGTCGTTATATAGACTGCTAAGTATTATTTATCGTGCATACTTCTGGGGTCAGTAAAATGACAGGTATGGTAAATCCTCATTTATTTACTTTATCAACTCTTTGGAGGGGCGTGAAGTGGAGAGGCCCTTCAATAGAGCGATTGTTTATGATAGTTTATGCAAATCACTTGGAATTTGTTAAGGTGGCTCCTGGGTAAAAAATGACGAATTTGGCCATGTTTAGCTGTTGATACAGGAGTATTCTTCAGCCTCTACTTGAAACCATATTTTTTACAGCATCGAATTGTCTTTCCTCGTGTTGAAATTGTACTTGTTTGAAGTTGGATTGGTATGCTCTGTTTTGGGGCAAAAAAACTACCAAATTTTAGACAAAATCGGTGGGCCTGGAATGAAGTGCTCTATGCTGAAACCAGGCTCAAGGTGGGTGAATAATACATAAATGTAAGGGAAAGGATATTACCCCCTGGAAACCACAAATATCAGGGAAAGGATATTATCCCCTAGAAACCACGCATTGGCGACCTGTACGCAAAGAAAACCTAGAAAAACCTCTTTGCACATTTTTGTGTTTTCTGAGAATTTCGTTTGTTTGTTAGTTTGTTTGTTTGTTTAATTTTAGATCTGGGACATCAGTAATTACTGCATAAAAAATTCATCTAACCTTCTCAAACCTGATCGAGGGCTTTCCCCACTCAGTGCTTTCAACCAAGGCAAATCATCATCACCATTGGGAAACTTGTTCAAGAAGCAGACTTCAACAGGTTCCATCGGACTGGGAAGCAAAAGTACGCCCAGAAGTACATCACCTTCAAAATCGGAAACATCGTTCGAAACGCTTTGCGAACCTCCCACTGTCCTTCTGTCTTTCAGGTTGATATGTCTCACATGGTTATTAAATAATAGTAGTAATGAATCTTCGTGGTGAACCCTATGTAACTCACTTTTTACAGAATTTTTCTTTTTCTGAGCTGTCACAGAGCAAAGCATATTAGCAAAATGGAAAATGAATACTTCATATCAGATCTGTCCCCCGTACATTTAACGTGTGCAGTCACAGGACTGCTGCCAGAGAGAAGTTCCGAGGAAAGTAGTGGGTAAGGACCTTGGTAAAGCCTTTGGAGACAGTGGAGTATACGTTATTTTTTTATAAGAACTTACCTTCTTGGGCTAAAGTTTCAACGTTCAGGCCAGAGTTAAGCCTGACAATGTTCTCAAGGTGGTACAGCTGCAAAAATCAATTTTTGGTTTATCAGTGGATCGAAAAGCCCTCAACATCTTGAGAAAACTGGCCTTTACAGAATTCCAATATCTGCTCTAGATCCAGAGATATAGCCTTTTGAAATTTGACAAAATAATTATGGGAAAAAAATGAGAACAATGGCCATAACAAAGGGAAAAATGTTGAAATACAGTATTGTACAAAAGTCAAACTTTTAGCCCATTGGTAATACACAAGTCAAATTTGACCTTCAAGGTTAGTTCACCATATTGTTCTGCATAAAAAATGCGGGTGATTTTTGCTTTATCTGTTTTGGTTCCAGAGATACAGTGTCTTGAAATCTTTGTTTCTTTTTGTCCCAGATTTAAATTTCGAAAGGCCATTGTATGGAGACGAAGGCAGATAAAGCTAAAAGCTCCCATAAATACTTACCTTGACATTCCCTGGCTATTCTGACATACTTACATTTGCAATGAATTCAGCCAATAAGCCAAAAGTTTTGGTTTTCGCAAGCATACTTTTTCCTTCGCTGTTTTCTTTGTTCTTTTGCATTGTTCCCATTGTATTCGCATTGTTCTTTTCTGGAAACTTTAAACTGAAATATCTCCGCAACGGCAGAAGCTTTTTCAATTCTGTAAAAGTCATTTTTCTCATCTTCTTTAGTTCTTTTTATTGAGCGCAGGTTCCAAAACATGATTTTTTTGTGCTGTACCACCTTAACTCTCGTTCTTAGAACAATGTTTCAGAAAGGCTCTATTGTATCCAAATATCATAGTTTTGGTATGCACTAGACAGAAAATTAGCCCGAACTTGCAAAACATTATACTTGACTGCTAAGCAGTAAGTCTTTTGCAATGAAATCCATATAATATCCTACTTGATAAAAAGAACGACGAGAAGTTTTGGTACATTCATACTTTAACACTACTTGCACAGAAATTTTTTTCCAGTCGAAGCCTGTAGTGTTCTGAGTATGTACATACCTTTTGCTTAATCAAACCCTTACGTTCTTATAAACTTCGTTCCTATAAAAAAAACGAGTACACAGCATTGGTGTTACTTATGGAGAGTCTAAAATTGCCTCTTTTATTGAAACCTGAATCGCGAAGCGAGGAACCAGCATATTAATTAGCGATTTTCCTTCGACCTTTTATGCAACCCAAATATTTTATCCAGGACTCCATATATATATAGCAGTTCACGTATGATGATGTTTTTTATTTCACTGACCTTTCTTGTGGGAAATCTAACTTCAGTGTATAGCAAATTCCTTCTCTTTTAATAGAGCTCACTGTCGCAGTATAGTATCGGTGGACTACTTAGAGGACAGACAACTGATTGTTACAGCATCTACGGATTGTTGTGTTCGTTTATGGACAGTGAATGGAAAATATGTGGGTATGTGAGGATTTTAAATTATTTGACCATAAAACCTTGGCAAGGACTGCAGCCAGCCAGTGAGTGAAGTGGAGGGGTGGGGAGGACAGATTCTTTCAGTTTTGTGATTAAAGGAAGTTTTACAATGTAACGAGAACTTTTGCAGCCATTCAGTACAACAAAACAAGAAGAACCTCAAACTGCGCGTCACAGAAATATTCGATTGTACCCAAACTAAGGCTGCTGAAAACATTATCTATTAAACTGTCTGGAGAGTGGTTAAAAAATCCAGGAAGTTCGTTACAATTATTTATTTTTGCATTTTTACTAACATTTTTTTTCTCCTATAACCCCCCCCCCAAAAAAAAAGAAAAAAAAATCTGATACGTGTCAGTGGGCCGTCTGCATCAATTTTCCCTCATTACGTACTGTCTTTTCGTTTGATGAATACTCTGTGCCGCAGTGGAAATACAGTTCAGTACTGCTAGCCTGAAAATTAGAGTTACAATTATTCCGTGTTTGGTTTTTACATGGATGTTTGTAAAACCCTGTTGCACCTGGAAAAGTTCTTGCATAGGAAAACCTAACTTTGCTTGTTTTGACTGCACTTCGTTCAGGCACTTTTGGACAGAAGCAACCGTGGCATTTGTCAGATGACCAATCACAGATGAATAAACGCTCAAAGCGAATTCCTGCTGATCTCCAACGTGTCGCTTCTGCGCAGACGCTGAAAGTTATCAATGGAATGGCACCAAAATGGAAGTAAGCTCAATAAGTAGCTTTTCACTGTTGTGAGTGATATTTATTCAGAATCCTGCCTGTAGTTTAACTTGTAAGGACCCGGTCATAATTTTATGGATTTCCATTAATTCTTCTTAACAAATATTGGCAGCAGTGCTAAAGCTCTTGGCATGAATGATGTGTTCCTTTTTAAATAGGCTTTGGAGTTTATTTATAAAAATTTTTTTATCCAACGAAAAGCCTGGAAATGATCCCTTCATGAGTGCTTTGGTACTGGTGTTGATTTGAAGCTTTGCCTCCCAGTCGTATAGTGGATCTCTTTGCTAACTGTCATCATACAATGCATTGTGGGATGGCCAATCGTCATCATACAATGCATTGTGGGATGGTCAATCGTCATCATGCAATGCATTCTGGGATGGCCAATCGTCATCATACAATGCATTGTGGGATGGTCAATCGTCATCATGCAATGCATTGTGGGATGGTCAATCGTCATCATACAATGCATTGTGGGATGGTCAATCGTCATCATGCAATGCATTGTGGGATGGCCAATCGTCATCATGCAATGCATTGTGCATTACACAAGGGGGTCCATGCTTTTGTCACTCTACAGTTAATTTTAATGTGCTCCCAGGCCATCACACAATACATTGCATGTGGCCAAGTTGAGAAAAGGCTTATTTGGGTGTGGTTAGACAAGCTGGGGTATCGGTCGATTTAGGTTCAATTGACTTTGATTTACACGATACCATTGAAGAACTTTTGTTGACCCCGAAACAAGAGATTTTATCCAGTGCTGCATGGCCAGTTATTGGAGTTTTTTTATTACTAAGAACTGTATATTAGTCAGTTTAGCTGGAAACCATTTTGCGACCAGAAATATATAGCGATATCTGGTAGAGACTCCCCAGGGAAGAAGCAATGTTATAAATATCTGCACAAAAGTTGCATTTGTCATTCACTTATTTTTAAGACACAAAAAGTTGCATCTGTCATTCACTTGTTTTTCAGACTTGCCAAAAACATCATGACGATATTAGCTCTTGGCCGGCGATCAACCAGAGCGCATGTGAGAAGCGAAAACGACAACTTGAGTGGCGATGTGACGACTGATGGAAAAGGTGGCACTGGAGGAAATGTTATTGACGCCGCTCTCACAGGTCGGTGAAGCCTACCAATATTACTAGGAATAGTTGTCGCTAAATGCCATGCTGGCGTCCGCAATACAGGCACAATAACTGGTCACATATCCATCAATACATAGCAGATACATGACAGCACGCCAGAGCACATCGATATTTCTCTGATTTGGAGCCACGTGGTGTTTACGATGAACATTCACCGTAGCTATCTAACAGCTAATTAGATTAGTGGTTGTCAATAAAACAAATCATTATTGATTTGATTGATATTTACATTTTCTACAGCTTCCCCGTTCCAAAAAACAATAGTTAACCTATGCACAGGATAAGCCATATAATGCCATGACAGGAAGCTGAACGTGCCAGCATGGCAATTAGTTGTTCTAATGCATCTTTTCACAGTTATCAATTTTGCATCTGTTAGAACGAGGTTTTGGGGATCCAGTGAAACGTCATACAAAAACACCGTTAACAGCGTACATTCTCCGCATAAGAGGGGATAATTGCTACTTCGTAATTACAGAATGCCGGTTTTGGTGCGCGTTGATTGCCTCTTTACCATCTCTCAGGGCGTATCAAAAATTACTTGCGCTTTGTAACGATTTGTTTATATGCAGTTTTTACAAGTGTGAAAAGGTGTACTCTTGTCAATATCTGCGTCCTCAAACAAGCGGCCATCAATCTGTAGGACTTAATCCAGATTAAACTTTTTTTGAACTGGAGGGAGCGGATTCTGCACCCAGCTAAATTTTTGATTGTCGCTGCTAAACGCAAGTGCGAGTCACCACAAACCTTTGTGAATTTTCATAGGATTTATTTAGTAACAGTTTGGACTGAACACAATTCTGTAATGGTGACTCATTGTCAGTGAGAGCCCTATTGTTTCTAGAAAATTGCCCCTTTTCCTGACTAAAGATCGTAGAAGGATATGTTCTATTCTTCAGAATGTTGGAAAAGTCATAGAGATGATAAAGTGATCATAAAAATGAGATTTTGAATGGTTTGGAGGTTCTGAGGACAACGAATACCTGTTTACAGGTCTTCGTCAAGAGTTCACTAAATCAGAGAAAATAAATTTGGTACAAAATTCATGAAGATGTCATCGTCGCCACCCTGCCTCCCGTTATGCATCAGGCGCAGCAAAAAGGTCCTGTCCAGATAGGCTTAATAAATTGTACTGCAGAAATAAGCAGGCTTCACACCCTTTGATCAATGTGTTCGGTCAGTTTTTTCTGAAAATGGAGTGTTCATGCAGAGTGTTCATGCGCAGAAATCCGTATTCAATGTTGTTCTCAGAAGAATATTGTCGTTAAGTTCCTGCTCTATTACATATATTGGTTTGTCTGAAAAGAATCTTCGTGAAAGCCTTGCACCTAATTTCTTCAGCCATAGGTCATCGATTTTTATACACCTGTATTCACGCGTTTTGGATAACGTTAGTTGTATATTATTACACCATTTACTGTGGACAAAGTCCTGCATAGCTTACATACTTCGATTGGACCTTTCAGGTGAATACTGGTTACCAATAATAAATATAGACGTAGATTCACAGCCTGCCCAAAACAGTTTTAAATGCTTTAAATGTCAAACGCAGTGTTTATGTTCTATCAATCTTGTGTAATTCTATTCCTGATCCCTGATACGGCAGACTTGCTAAATCGCATCTGAAATCATTTGGACAACGGTTTGTATCGGTTGAGATTAAAGGCACTGTCTTCAATAGGTTCAGAAAAAACTTTTCGGTATTATGGGCTAACATAATGTTTTTACCCTATCCATACTAGGGTCACCAGGTGATATTGATGCCCTCTCCTCCGTAGCGAAATAGGGGTCTGAAGTACCCCTTGCTCTTCAAAGAGGGTTAAGAAAGTCTGTAGTCAATCACTGACGTGGGACAGTCTCATAAAATGCCATAATACATTGTGTTAAAAACTCTTTTACAGATATTCTTGGCAAAAACTACCAAGCGAAACAGAGGCATCGGATGGCACCAGATATTCGCCCGACCATCAACAATCTGCAGTGTGTTGCATTCTCTTCGTTACCCTTCTCTCAGTTGACGCCTATCGAGGACACGCCCATGCCCCCTGTCTTGGTACAAGCACTTGCAGCCAGGCAGCAACAACAACGTATCTTAAGTCCCGGTTTACACGATCGAATCAGAAACGGAGGTCGAAAGGGGAATAACTCTCCCGCTCAGAACTTACGTAACTTGACTCAAGCACGTCTTCTGCCTGCTCTCCAGCTGAGGAAAAACTGACCCTAACGATGACTTTGTATTGTTGAAATATATAACCCCACGTTCAAATCATGAATGACGTTATTGTCATAGTGTATTGTTCCGCGGTACTCGTTTGAATGTGACGTAATATGATCTGATCCGCTTCTGCTCCGTGTGGCGCTTATGTTGCTCATCAACCCTAGGAATTGGCAATATGAGGTCAGAAGCTTTTGAGCAAGCTGTCTTTCGCTGGATGTTGCAAACTTTAGGTATACTCAAAGGATCTCAGCGGAGTAAGGTATGACACTCGAAAAACAAAGAAAACATTACTAGCTAATGAACACTATTGGGAGGCTGGTACGGATGTTTTACAATCCTCTCTGCACCTACAATCCTAGTCAAAATAGTTTGGCACGCATGCGCGTTTTTGCCATGTTCCGTACCGCGAGTAGATGAAAATAGGTCGACAAGTACCGAGCCGCAAATCAGGGCGGGAGGGTTTGGTTTTGGTTTGAATTTTTGAGAAATCATGTTTTGGTATTTCTAGGGTATGTTCAGGGTTTGGTGGGCTCGTTTAAGGGCGTGGTTTGGGTTTTTTAATTTTTTCAGGCAATTTAGAGAACAAAGGGTCTGGAATTCGGTCTACTAGCGTAAATTGCTAGAAAATGCACTGAGACTGTAGACAGAGGTTGCTAAACACCTGCAAAGAATTTCTTGAAGCGCTTGCAATTCAAAGTGCTTTTACAAGCATAAGAGGTAAAAAGTGCATTTTTGATTTTTGCTGAAAAAAGCCTTTTGTGCCAAATATTTTGTCCAGGATTGTAGAAGCAAAACGATAAATAATATTTCCCTTCATGCATGGCACCAAATGAAAGTGTTTTGGGGTGATGCTCGATGCTTTTCAAATGCCAGTGTGCACCCAAGCAACCATAATTTCACGTTTCGTGACGAATGAAAGAACCAAATAATTAGTTATTTCTTCTACATTTTAAAGCCGAGAGTTTCGTTGAAAGTATCTTGCAAATATCTTGGGTATAATTTATCATGTAAATTGATACTGCTCATTATAAGCATTTACGAGGAATAGTGTCACTAAATGCCATGCTACCGTCTGCAATGTAGGCAAAAACCTGATCACATATGTAGGTTGGACCAAAATCATTCGACTGACATTAAAAAAAATTACCATAGTGTTCAAAATTTTGCTGAGGTCATCATTTTACCAATAAGGTCATTTTCGAACAAAATTTGGAAAAATTCGATAATTTTTACTGCAGAGTTCCGAAATTTTTTCTGAAGCCAGTTCACAACCGTAAGGAGACATGAATTAAACCGGTTGGAACTCAAAAATCATGAAAACTCTTAAACTTTGAAATTTTTATTGTTTAAATTGGGCCTACTGCCATAACAAAAGATGATTTCATGGCCAAATAGGCAATATACCAAAAAACGTTCTCACCATTCGAAAGAGCATAAAATTTTAGGAAAAGTCACCAAGTTTTAATGTTTTAGCGATAGTCCTTCTAGTGGTACCAAAGAAAGTTTACTGCAACGTATATCTCACGTTTTATAAGCAACCAGAGGATCAAATCTTTCAAAAAGTTAAGCAACACTCCGGCATGGACAAGGTCCTAAAATTGAAGTAAGTAAGTAAAGTAAGTAATTATTTATTTTCCTGAACATGACTCAGTCAATATTTACATAACAATAGGCCATATGTAAAGAAAGAGTACCTATGACAAGCAGAACAAAACACAACTATAACATAACGTTACTTATGAATAAAATCTAGTCATCAGATACCCAG
>JAOBRC010587231.1:0-11022 GCA_027575255.1 Scolionema suvaense
CCCCCCCCCCCCCCCCCCCCGCCATATGTACACTCACACCTATCCACAAATGTACATCATAACCCTTTCTATTACGGCACTCTTATAAACCTGTTTTATGTTAAAGTACTTTTGATTGTGACTTATAATGGAAAATGTGCACCACAGAGCTCCAGATTATCATGATAATAGTTTAGCTCAATTACTATAGCTCAACTAAGTTGCGATACCTATTTACGATATTTCAGTCGTGATTTTATTTTGGTTTCTCAAGCAAAATCCTATAATATTTGCTCGACTGCACACTGTTGATGACGCACAACCCACTTTTAGATTTTAGAATTGTACGATTCGTCCATGAAACAAGTACATGAATAGCGTTCACATAAGACTTATCTGCTACAAACTGTCAGAGAAACGTATGCTGTAACTCAAATATGGATGATGCTGCAAGTGCAGCACCTATACTCTTGGTATGGCATTACACTACTTCGATGAATTGTCCAGGGGCCGATGGCAGTATTTTGAGATGTGAATCACATCTGGTTTTTGTCAGCACGGAAATTGTATAGGAAGAGAAGATGTCGCCGGCCAGGTAACGGTATACGGTGTACCAATTATTAGTAAATAAAATGTATACTATGACCTTTTTATTTTCCATATGAGATATACCGTATAACGTTGCTCGTAAGTCATTTTCGGCAGCAAATTTGCTATAGTTGGTGGCCAACGTCTTTTTTTGCTACTATACCGTATACCGCTAGCCAGGCCTGATTTTAAATTTGTTTCTACGTTGCGGTTAACATTGTAGAGGGTATATATTGGCCACTTCTTCCAATGACCCTAATTTGATAAGGAAGACGTGATTGGCATTGTATGGAATTGAGACCAATTTTTCATCTACTCAACATTGTCCAGGGGGAGGGTAAGGGCTGCAAATATTTTGTCCGAGATTGTAGACCGCTGTCCACGCGCTAATTTGCCGCACCGTGTTTCCTCAATTACTCAGATCAGACCTTGCTAAGACTTACTGTCGGACTTCCTGATTTAGACGATGTGTCAGCGAGACTGCCAAAACAAGTTTGTTTACAAATTTTACGCATGCGCCGAATATTCCAGGACAAGATGCCAGCACGTATCAAGATCTCAAGCAGGTGTCATCTGCCAGTTAGAAAGATGCAAAACACTGAAGTTTCTTAGTTATTAAATAAATCGGAACTGCTCGGCTGTATCGATTATTTTCTTACCAAGGTGCTGTTAAATGCAACCAAACGATAAACAATGTCTTAAGTTCAAGATCTGCTTTAGTTTTTTTTTCAATTTTTTTTTTAATATATTGTATAATATTTTCTCTCTCATTATGCAGGACGAAGAATGGCTGTCGAATTGCTGTTTGCCATACTGTCTCCTTTCATATTGTACATTTTGCTTGACTTCGCAAGACAGCTCATCCGCATGCGTTCATATCCGCCGGGACCTATCCCGTTGCCAATATTTGGAAACATGCACTTGTTTCAGAGTTCTGTTCATAAAGCTTTTGAGAAATTGAAAGAAAAGTACGGCGATGTGTGTAGCTTCAGCCTACCAAGACAAAGAGTGGTTATGATCAACGATATTGATATTGCACGAGACGTCTTACTTCGCCAAGGCAAGAAAGTCACAGGCCGTTGGCTAGATAATCATATGGCTGAAATTATAACAGGACGAAAGAACTTGATTGTTGCGGAAGGGCAACGCTGGAAAAGACTTCGCAAGATGACGCATTCTGCGTTGCAAATGTATGGCTACGGGATGGAACGGTTACAAACCATGATAATAACAGAAAGTGAATACTTTCGTGACAAAGTGTTTCAATTAAAAGGGGAGCCGATTGATCCACGAGTGAATCTTGGTAAGTAAACCGCAAGTTGGTGCACGTATTGATTTGTATGGGTTCAGCTTTTTGATGGTTAAATTGCCACCAAATAGGAAAGGACTGTAAAATAGGATGACCAGGAGGAATGTTAGCTAACCCTGTGTTATGTTATCTCGCCCTCTCCTAGATAGGCTCTAATAAAGTCTAAATCAAGAAACAAAAATACGTTAGCTTTGTGACTTTCACTGTCATCATCTCAGATGGATTGATTGAAGAGTGAAGTTCCAAACTACAACAAGTGGTTATCTGTTTTCCCCGCTAGCTATCAGTAGTATGTATAAGTATCGGGAATAGCAAGACCTAACAACCTGATTCTTTTGAACCTTATAGTTGTAAGGGTTGAATTTTACGCTGTATTAGCCTTCTTTTTCGTTTGGCATTTTGGCTAAATATCCCCTCCAAAAGGCTGCTGTTTGGGTTTCATTGGAGAATAAAACCATCAAAGGTGCTTGAGGAACATAATTAAGTAAATTTAGCGTAATTACTCTCCTACTGCTAAGTTATAATGCCGACAAATAACCCACTACATAATATTCTGGTACCTAGTTACTTTTTAGCTTTCTTGCATTTTCTACTCGAAATTGAGGTTTCTCACCAAACAAGGCAACGCAGAGAGATTGGGTTGTGAGCAGGCTAGTAAGTTTTGGTCATTGGTGTAAATCCAGATTTATTAGACTCAGGCAGAGGCAACTGCCCACTTTTGTTTAAAGGTCGTAGTTGCTAGGGTACACTGGTGCTTGAACGGTTTGTTATTGTTAACAATAACAGCAGTAGGAAAAAATGTATACAAGTAATGATATCATGATTATAGGAAGCTGCTTATGAAGAACTCATAGTAATATACCCTTTCGCAGTTATCAATTCTGAATCCGTTGGAACCACTGACGTTGAATTTTCACGCATCCAGTGATACCGCATGCAAGACTGTTTGTATGGACAGACTATTGTGAAGTGTCAAAGGCATTTACTTAATTACCGCTGGATTCGGAAAGTGACAAGTGCACAAATTCAGTGCTGTTGTCATTGTCACATTAATTTTCATGACTCCCTGGCCATCACACGATGCATTTTGGGGAAAGGTGGATATGGAGATTGACATCACATTGTAAGGATACTGTTTACCCTCGGAAAACATTTCTGCCGTTTGAACTCAGCTGCGCATTACAGCTCACAAGCGAGTTTTCCAAAGTTTGTTTCTTTTGTATACTTTTCTGAAACTAGGTGGCAAGAGCCAAAAGTAAGACGTGACCTGCATACCACCTCCTACGAAGCAGTCAATAAAAGTGGGAAAAACTGATATTTTTCATTTTCCACGAGCTCTAAGTCCTGAAAGGTCCTGAGTATTCAAATTTGGCTGGACTTCTTCTGTAGAAAGATTCTGCTAATTTTTTCCTTTTAGTGTTTCTGTAGCCTGTCCCAAGAATAGTAAAATCATTACTGTTAATCTGACGACCATTAAGAAGACTGTGCTTCATAACATGTGAATTATGATCTCTGGATGTGTGATCTCGAATTCTTTCTGACACACGCCGACCTGTCTCTCCTACATAGACACTTGAACAACTATCATGTCAGCATGTAAACTGGTAAACAAGGTTGCGATTGTTGCCGTTTTCAGTTCTATACACGTATTTTTTTTTATAAGAAACCCGTTTATAAGAAACCGACTAGTAAAGCCTGTCAAAATTTAAGAAACTTTGACTACTAAACAAAAAGGAGAGAAAAAAGGTTAAGAAACTCCTCAAGTATTGCGTGTACAAAATATTATTGTTTGTTTCTCAGCTAAGTCAAACATACTGACTTTTTCTTGAAATCTGGACACTTAGTCGCACAGGAATCACTACTGCAGCATTTTTCTTGCAGCGGTTTTCATATTTTGGTTTTGAAGATGCATATCATGACTTTGATGCATTGTTTGATTGGCGTCATATTCTCCTCAAACTTTTCACTTAAGAAACCGAATAAGAAACTTGTCCTAGTAAAATCTCCAAAATTTTAAGAAACTTTCACTACTACCTCGGGTGCTTGGTTTCTTATAAAAAAAATACGTGTATTTTAATTGAAATCTCGATGCCAGTTTCTTGCATTTATATGCAATTCGGGGTTGTATATTTGGCGGTAAGGTTTGATCGAGAGCTTTCCTAGGTTGGTTTGCTAATTTTACGCCCCCGGCGAAAAGTGAGACAAGAGTAGGATACTCAATGTTCTCTCTTCCATTTTCGCTAGACTCTGGCAAAAGTAGAAGTTCCTGTGCTACTAGTTGCTGTTCATTGTCGGGTATTACTTGTCTATCATATTTGTTCTCTCATTGTGAATGACATGTCTCGCTAATTTAGATGGGTACCCATTTATTGTGATAACTACTTTTTGTAGATGGTTTAGTTCTGCACGTAGGTTTTCGGGTGTTAAACATAATTCGTGCGCTCTTTGTATGAGCTGTCTCAGTGTACCGATCTTCTAGATGTTCGGAGCATACGCTCTCCAGTGAATATATGAATCAGTAGTACTTGATTTGCGGAACTCTTTGATGGATATCAATCCATCTTTATCTGATGTGACTTCTATATTAAAACGTCAAGCTATTTTGTTTTTCTGTTTCAAGAAAATTTTTTCGCGAAAAAATTAATTTTTGCAAGAACTTATTTTCACGATTAGCTTAAATTGGTAATTTTTGCGGGCATTAAATTTCGCCATTTTTCGCGAGGGTTAGCAGAAAATACACAAAAATGGTTATTTCATATCGAAAATAACGTATGGGAACTAGAATTTAAGGAACATACAATTAACATACTTACTAATGGATAAAAAGTCATAAAGGGACTTGATTCTATAGGTCAACATTAGTTTTATAACAGTCTCGTTTTAACTTACTGGGAATCGTCTTCGCTCTGATAATCCGTATCATTTTCAAGAACATCAAAACAGTTCGCTTCCTTATCAACCCAATCCTCATAGTCGCAGTCATTGTCAACGTCAGATTCGTCAATGTACATGTTTTTCTGTTCACTAGCAACAGATATTGATTCGTTGATCACGTTTTCAATGACAAATGGAGTGGTGGTCAGTGGATCTATATTGTCGAAAGGATCGAGAGACGGCAAACCTGCGATGCCTTTCTCAATAGCTCCCGCGATTCTGCAGACCTCTCATTTCTTCATGATAACTTTCTTCCCTTCTTGAGAAGTCATGTGATTATATAAATCAAGTAATTATTTTTCATGAAGGGGTTTTAAACAGATAATATCAAGTCAATATCTATCAACTCAGTAGGTTTACCCGCATCCATTTCACGTTGCACGTTGTCAGAATATCAAAGGGTAAACTTGTTTTTCATAAGTATTTGGCGCATCTGTTAGAGCCACTTTGAACATGTAGAGGCTGGAAAAAATACTTAACCCTATCCAGACTGGGCTTTTCTGAGTTTCTGAGGAGTGGGGGGGAGGGGCGGCTAAAAACCGTAATTCTCACTCGTTTGCTATGAAAACTGGAAGCATAATAGCTTGCACCAAGATCTTTTGGCTGACATCACAAAAATTACCACAATGTGGAAAAACTTGCTGACGTCTTCATTTTTACCAAATATGGTCATTTTCGACCTAAATTTCGAAAAATTCAAAATTTCATTTCAGATTTCCATTTTTTTCTCTGAAACAAGTTCATACACTTAGGAAGACATCAATTTACCAGTTGGAACTCAAAAATCATGTAAAAGTTAAATTTCGAAAATTTCCCTGTTTAGATTCGGTCTACTGTCATAACAAAATATGACGTCACGGCCAAAAAAAGAAATATACCAAAAAAATTTCTTCACCATTCGAAGCTGCACAAAATTTTAGGAAAAGTCAAGTTCCTTCAAAATGTTCTTTACTGGGTCGGTCATCTGGCCCTTGAATAAGTCCATTATGACGATTGCTGGATACTCAGCAGAAAGATTTAAAGATTTACGTTCCTTTTGGATGTAAGGGATAATGACAAGTTTCATCAATTTGAGGGATTCTCCCTCATTGTTGTAATGTTTGAGATTAGCTGTAAAGTGAAAGCTTTTAGGTAAAGCGACTTTCGGAATACTCTTTGAGGTTTTTTCCCCCAATAAATGATTTGCATTGGCAGAAGTTTACTATCCAATGTTGCAATGAATGTAGCAGTGGTTGTTCTCTGAAGATTGTGGATAAAGACAATTCACGGCCAAAAGAATTACTGAATGTATTGCTTCACATTAATTTTCTTATAAACTACTATAATGTAAATTTCATATTCATTTATTGATTCTTTCAAACAAAGAATTTCATTCGACTAGTAAAAGATTCATCGTGTTATTTTATCTTTTTGGTAAAATTTTTGTTGGAAGTTAAGGCATTTTTTCAATAAAATGATTTGAGAAAATGAAATTTTGGTCTTGCTAGACCATGATTTTTGTAAATGCTGATTTTATGAAAATTTTCCTGAGGTATTAATTCTTGCGAATTTTCGCAAAATATATTCCCCGCGAAAATTAATCCTTTTAAGGTAGTTCTTCGAAATTTCTGCGTTGCTTGTATTCTTCAGAAACGTTTTCTATTTAAGAAACCGAATAAGAATGAAACGTTTTCTTGAAAAATCTCAAACAATTTTTAAAAAATGTTACTACTACCACGGATGCTTGGTTTCTTATGAAAAAAATACATGTATACAATTTAGACAAGTTTACCTCCAGCGGAATATCCTAGAACCGTCATAGAGTTTGTCCAACATAGTCCATAAGCCACTCTTTCGTGTTGCCAAACTTTAATCCCCCTTAGCCTGAAGGAGGGAGGTGGGCAATTTAGCACCTCCTCAAACGTTTTCCACCGCCGACCAAAATGGAATAAACTTTCTATGCTGATATCTGCTGACAATTCAAAAAGTTTATTGAGAAATTCCCTGAACTAAAACTTTCAAATTTTGGGTCACACCCCATTGTTCTATTGTTCTTTAGTAAAAAGCAATTGGAAATCGTCATAAATTTCCAAGAGGTCAATAATCCTTGTTTTGCGTTCAAACTTCTACTTTGACCTAGTAGAGCCCTGAGTAACACATTGTTGGCTGAAAAAGCAATCTAGGGGATAAATTTGGATAATTAACTCATTACTAATTTGCTCATGCAAATCACACATTCTTATTGTCTCGAAACAAAGCCATTGTTTACAGAGACGATGGGACATTGACAAAGGGTTAGCGGAGTAAGTATTTTGAAGAGTTTGTATTAAGGATTACAAGTGACATGGTGGTAGAATGTGCCGCTCTGAATATATTGAGGGTGGAGATTTAGCCCCCCCCCCCCACCTCTGTCTTTATACACTCTCACAAAACCATGTCTAGGTAGGGTTTATTCAACTATAACCGCTCTCCTGGTGCATAGCTATTAAAGTTTATGTCTCAGTGATAAGATAACGCCATTTTCACTGATGTCAAGATGGCGAGTTATGTTTACATATATGTCAGCTAACTTTGAAATAGCTACTCACCGTAGTCCTCCATGTTTCTTAGACTACAGTATCCACTTAGTCGACTTGCTTCCATACGTGTTGAACGTAAATACCACCTCTGATTATAAAAGTTGCCAAGGTTTCTCGGGTAAGATTTTGATCCAACAACAGGTTTTGATTCACCTACTAACTTAGCTATGTTACATAGATGAACCCCTGTTTTCAATGCCAATTTGTATAGAAATAGAAATAGAAAATATTGCAATCCACATCAAAACCTTGTTAAACATAATAGAAGATAGGCTCCCATGCCTCATTGTCCAGGGATCAATCTGTGCATGTACCATAATTGTTACAGAATTTTTGTGAAGAGGAACTTTTTAAGCAGAACATACCTGACTCGGGGGGGTACTGGGGTATGGCTTTGTCAGCATGTGCCGCCCACAAATTGAGGACATGACCCTGATGTACGGAATCGTCTGGCAAGGTCACATTCTTATCAGTGGCGTGATAGATACCGTTGAGGGAAGAGGTGTGCTGAGTCACCGGGATGCTCCCCCATGGTGAGCGCCGAAGGAAAAAATTGGGCTTTCTTGTCCTCCAGATCGTCGGAAAATGCATTTCCGGCCGAAATTTTTGCTCAGTGGCACCCTGATTTACGGGAAAACGTCTTCTTGGCAACCCTGTTTTAGGTAAATGCAGCAAAATTGACTACCCTGGTGGGCGGCATATGTCGTATCTTGGTAAATCGGAGAACCCCTCCCCCCCCCGGATACCTGGAGCTATTATCTTCTACAGACAGAACTTTTAAGAGAGAATGGATTTGCACAACAGGGCTACTTTTAAGTACACAGGTGACACGATAAGGCAATGGTTTCGCTTAGAAAAATATCTGCGGTATGTGGCATGTTCTTCTTACGATTTTATTGGATGTAAATCTTGCCCAGAAACCTTGACGATCCCTCTTGCCAGAAGAGAAGACCAAGTCAACTAAATGAATGTAGTATGATGCTGCAACTTTTTTTCCTTTAACCCTATTTGCACTGGGCCCTTGGACAGTGCATTCGTCACTGAGGGGAAGGGTGGGAGTAAAACTACCCCCTTATGCAACTTTCTGAACAAAGCATGGTGGAAGCATGAAATTATGCACAGAGGTGAAGGAACATGTGTAGTTCCAGAAAATGGCCTAGGAAATTGCTAAAAAGTTCAAATTTTGCTGACGTCAGCAAAAATGTCCACCTGTGTGCACGAAATATCGAAGAAATTGCCCTAAATTTTAGCGGGCCATAAAATCTGAACCACTAAAGCTTTTTTCTTCTGATTTATCTCAACCCTATTTAGGATGGGGGGGGGACGTATATTTGCCTCCCCCTCCGAAGTTTTTCGATAACGTTTGAACGGGTGCACATATCTGTCCAGTTCAAGGTGACTTTTAACATTTATTTCTCATGCACATTGTATCCAAATTTGAGGTTGTTTGGGTTAGTGGTTTAAAAGTTATGAAAATTTTCTCAGAGTATGTCATTTGGGCATCCCGATCGGGAGATAGGTAGGGGAGGTAAATATACCTCCGTCCCCCCTGAATGGGAGTTATCCAGACTCCCCACCCCCCCTAAATAGGGTTAAATTTCTCTAAATAACGATTGCTTTCTATTAACATAGGCAATTCACGCAGGTTTTGCCAGTTTCATAGCGTTTTTAGCAACCGGAAGTTCAAATTTGGGTAAAAAATGGTCCAGGTACCTCCCAAAATGTCCCCAAAGAACTGGGAAGACAAGAAATTTTTAAAATGGTTCGTATTTCATCTTATAGCCTATAAAATTACATTAAAAGCCACCAAGTTTCAGCTCTTAAGCCATTGCTGTTCAGGAAATATCGCAAAAAGTTTGCCAGGGTACCCACCTCTCCTCCTAGTGCAAATAGCCTTAAGATAACCCTGGAATCAATAAACAGTGCAGTCTGACAGCAGAGATTACAAAGGACGAATCCAGAGACAGAAAACATTTAACCCTATTTGGCCCCTGGTCAAGGTGGGAGTGGTCAAGCCCCTCGATTTTTTTTTAAATATCACAAAAATGGTAAAACCTACGAACCCAAAATTTTTTGACTTTTAGTTTGCATTCATGAGACATGTTCTACAGACATTTTGATCCATATCAGGCGTTTCGTTTGGATAGGGTGGCATACTCATCGAAGGAGGGTCGTAAAATTTTCGAAAACCATTTTTTCGAGTTTTTCGTTTCTTTCTTCCATAAAATGTGGCTGACACATCCAAATGACTTGAACCTTGTCAGAAATACAGCATATTTATTACACTTTATGATTTAGTGTCACAAAGCATGCCTTCCGCACTTCAAACACTTTTACATGACTTGAAAGTGGGTGTATGCTTCTCCAGAAATTTTGTAATTTATTATGGAAACAGAAAAATTTTGTTCACTGTGGGACCCTGCCACTACTTGTTAGATGAAGTAGACATGGTTTTTACTGCTAAATCGTAAAGGAGAAAAGTAATCCTGCCAAGTTTGGAGGCTTCACGATGCCCCTGTCAAATTTTAGAAAGGGATCATATTGACTTCCCCCCCCCCCCCTGGCGAAACAGGGGGCTGAAATACCCCAGGCTAAATAGGGTTAAGCTGTATCAACAGTGGTCATTACAAAGCACGCTGGTCATCATTATCACAATGCAACTCAAAGATAGTCAGAAAATAGTTTTTGCCCCTAGTTGCTGTGGGGTGTAGGGACGCCTTAGTTAGTCGGGGGCGGAGGCAAAAAGGCCCCCTTAGTTTTCTCAAAAACTACAACAGTCACACGCAAACAAATATTATGCACTTATAGGGCAAATAGTAAAGTTTTGAATTATCCATAGATTTTTGTCCAATTATTCTATAATTAATGCTAACATCAGCATAATTGTTTCGATTAGGGATTTTGGCATTAATTATGCAAGATTTCAAAATTCTTAAAAATTTACTCCGATTGATCTAAAATGTTCCAAATAGTGTAGATAGCCTCTTTAAAAGAACACAATCTCACGGGACTACATAATCCCTGCATGCAGTATAGATCAATGATAGTGTATAAATTTCGGCTCCATTCGATGTTTACTTCGGGAGATATCGCATTTTGAAATTTCTTTTTTGTCCTGGAGTCATATTCGCATGCCGACGATTGCTCACTATGGAAGTTGTTGACTTATCAAATATGCAGCCGAGCCTTCCGTTACATGCCTCTGATTCGTTGAGCACTCGATAATTTTTTTTCTTTGATTCTTCTGTCGGCCTTGCTTTGTTCACTCTCAAGAAGCCATTAGCAGTGTGCAGACGCTCGCTCTTGGGAAATCAGATAAGTACTTCTGTTTGCTCGAAGGACTTGACGAAAGCAAGAGCTCCTGGAGACTGGGATTCTGTAAACCTAACGAAAGATGAATTTATGTTGTGCCTTTTGGAATGGTAAGTTCCTGTAATGAGAAGGTTATGTCGGCCTGTTTGCATGATTTTTAAATATGTGATTGAGATGCAGTCTTTGCTTGCAATGGAAGCGAAATTCTAGTAGCACGGAGAATTTTTTATTTGTTTGTTGATCAGTCACTTGCTGGTTTTAGTCGTGTTGTGGATGAAGTAGGAATTTTGGATGAAGTAGGGTCTTCCCTACTTCATCCGGATGAAGTAGGGCACAGGTACC
>JAOBRC010587342.1:0-11019 GCA_027575255.1 Scolionema suvaense
CCCCCCCCTTTTTGGGCATTTTTCCGAAGCTCCATCCCCCCCCCCCTTAAGAAAGGGGGGGGTTCGCACTATGTACACACATTATGCATAGCACTGCTTGACAACAAACATTTGTAATTGACACTGAAATGATTTTGGTTTCATGTGTTGACACTGATGTGCTGTTGACGCTATAGTGCATCACTGCTAATGTGCTTTTAGTTTTGCTGCTATTCTTTTCGGATGTAAAATGACAAAATTGTCGGTTGTAATTACAGACAAATTTTGTAATACTTGTTGCATTGTACACACTAGAAAGGCAAAGGCAACGACAAAGAGAGCAAAGTACTGTCACAAAGTGCTGGATATGTCTTGCATTCGCATGGAATGTGTTTAAGTGCGTTTGAATTCACGTGTATCTGTCAACACGATGGTTGTTTTTAGTTTTATTGTCACGGTTGTTTTGAGAAAAAGACAACTTTTTAGCTGATGATTACCTTAAATTATATATACAATACATAATTATCCTTGATGACTGCAAAAATAGATGAAAAGTAGTCAATTTTTGTAAAGGCTGCTTCCATTATACAGACACTTTTTCTCTAAATATCTGGCATTGTATATGATTATCTTTACAGTGCCTTATGATTATCTTAACAGTGCCTTCAAGAACCTGTGCAGTGATGATACTCCGATGGTTCGAAGAGCTGCTGCTGGCAAACTTGGGGTAAGGTTTTTTTGCTCATCGCTATTCTTATGTTTTTATGTTAAGCATGTTCCTGTGTTATGTAGTGGATGCATTGTCGAGGCAAATAAAGTTTTTGTTGGCTGTGTGTGAGGAGAGCAGGATTGCAATGTTTGTTTCCATGAATTTTTAGACATGTGGTGGTCTTCATATTGTTGTTTAGACCAGACAGGGTACTTTAGACTTAGATGGTATCCATATTGGACTTGTCCTTGTAAGAAAGCAAGAGGTGATACTGAAAATGTTGTTGTCTTGCAGGGGCACTTGTTGAGGTAGGAGAGTTCCTGAAAACGTTTTTCCACTACTTGGGAATATATTGAGTAGAAGGTGTTGTTGAAAATGTTCTAGTGAAACAACTGTGCCACACATTTAATTCTGGAAATAGACATCATAAGCTATCACTCAGATGTTTTGACAATTATGAAGGCTCGAAAGGCACCGAGAAAAAGATGTTCACCCCAGCCTTCTAAACTTATTTTATTCCTTTTACTGCATCAACCCCTCTCTTGAACAACTTTTGAATACTTTCATATGAGACTTTCCATATTTGCTAAGTCTGAATAGGAATATGAGTAGCAAATGTTTTGACATCAACGCTTGTGTCCCCATCTTCCCTCAGGATTTTGCCAAGACTGTTGAGATCGATTTCGTGAAGTCCGACTTAATTCCGTCATTTAACAACCTGGCGAACGACGACCAGGACTCAGTGCGGCTACTAGCGGTTGAAGCATGTGTGAGCATAGTTGCGTTATTGCCACAGGGAGACAAAGAATCGTTAATACTACCTACTCTAAGGAATGCAGCACAAGATAAGTCGTGGAGGGTACGATATATGGTTGCAGATAAGATTGTTGATCTACAGAATGCTGTTGGTGCTGACATCAGTAAGCAGGATCTAGTACCAGCATATGCATCATTGCTGAAAGATCCTGAAGCAGAGGTAAAGACTGCTGCAGCACACAAAGTGAAAGGTGAGAGGATGGTTTCTTCTCAATTGGCCTTTAGTTCGCAGCTCAATCTGTAGCAGTTCTGAAGTTATGACCGCTTAACATATACACAAAAATGACAAAAATTCATTGGCCACATTTTCTCACCGCTGCAAAGTCAAAAGCGCTGACACATGCCTAATATTTATGATCATTGCATGTCAACTGTCAAAATTTAAGAGTTAAATTGCAAGCCAGTTGCTCGCTGAATTATCGATACTGGATCAATCTGTGCTTCATTTCCTGAATGCTATGTTCTTGATTGATCGATAACGAGCTTGCACATCAACTACAGAGGCACCATGTGCTTCGTGACTGACGACAGAGAACAAGTGAAAATATTCTTCTTGGAATGTCTGCACTGAAGGCTGAGGGTTTCATTGGTGGATAGATTAAAAAAATTTTTTTGTTCGTAGCAGATTTGATGAAAATCGAAATAGGTCATATCAGATCTAAGGCATATCTTCCGAATTGCAAGTTTACAATTTCTTGGAGCAATAGTTCCAGTGTTACTAAATACGTTTTGCACTTCAAATCAATCAGGTTACATCTGATAGTATTTAAGCCTTTCAGTACCAAGCGTTTTGCAACCAAAGTACCTGGGCAGACGTGTCAATTTTTTATCTTTTTGACAAAGGTGGCTATAGATCGGAACCGGCAAGCTACTGGCATAATTTTTTTTGCTGACAATAAGTTAATCTGATTGGAGGATGATGCATGTAATAACTGTCTGGTGCCGCGCTTTTACCTCTATGGAAAATGTCACTGCCATTACCCTCCTCAATGCTAAACCCTGGGAAGTATGGACAGTTTTGTATCCTCTGCATAGCACGTGGTAGGTACTGACAAGGTTATGCTGCACTGCTGAAATCACTTAACAATTAACATAGCATGCCTTTTTGATTACTCGAACATAACAAGGGAGTGCACACCCTCCCCCGCCCCCTCGGAAAACCAACTTCCACTATAGCTATGGCCTTAAAATTTGGACCACCACTTATTCTTGCCCATAAATGAGGGAGAAGTTCCAAATTTGGTCGCACAGGTGGTCTGATTTGTAAATTACATGCATTTGAAATTTGCAGACCGGCAATACAATTATCCAAAGGAACCAAGACAAAATGTTTTAATATGGCAAAAAGCGCTTGGTAACACGAATTTCTGACAAAAGATGTATAAAGGCTCGAAACGTTGCATTTTAATGGCAGAGCAAGTAAGAAAATATTATATCTTCTTAAGTTTGGATATTTGTAAGTCCCAAAATATGGAAAAAATTTGGACTTTAGCCCCATTTTTTGGACCCCCTGCTGCATGAATTTATTCGAATTAGACATTTTCTGAAAGAGCTCATTGAACGCAATCATTTAAGCCCAAAATCATTGGAATCGGCTGAACAGAAGTGAAATAAGAGCCAAAAAACCCAAAAATTTTGCAAAAAATGACATTACCCCTGTCAGAAAATAGCCATGTGACACCCCCCCTGTTATAGGTATGACGACCATACTTGCACCGAAAGTTGCGTAAGTAAATTCTGTTTAGACTTACAAAAATTTGCAGCAATAGCTTTAGCCGTTTTTTTGCAGTAAACAATCTTAGACTGGGGGGGTGGAACCACCCCCACCCCCTGGTTATGTTAACCTTTGATCGAGTTTCATACTTCCTTGATCTCTGTGTTCTTGACTCACAATTTTCAGTATGGTCCAAATCATACCTGTGCTACAACAAGGTACGAGAAAGACCCATCATTATTCAGTTGATTCACGGTGGCATTGAAGCTGAATCAACTGCATTCTATTTTTAGTTACGCTGTCAAACATTTTATGGCGACCATTTTTACCACCTAGGTTAGGGGGCCGTTAAAATCAAACATTTTTTGTACCAAACGTATACATTAGCACTAGATTTTTACATCAGCATCAGATGTTTCTAGACAAAAAGCAGAACTAATATTTGGGTGGCCACTTTTAGAGGGGAACTTGATTTATTTTTTTCTCTTGGACTGTGCCAGGTGGCAGCTAAACATTATTGGGAGGTGGCTGCTTTTCGGAGGTGGCCACTATTAGAGGTTGACTGTAGCGACTGCTGCCTGATTTGTGTCAATGTGAGTGGCAAATTGTATGACTTACGTTTTTTGCTTGTCTTTTTTTTGTCTGTGGTCTGTATAAGTTTTGTGTGTTTTGTTCTCAGACTTCTGCGAAAACTTACCGACAGACATCCGCGAGCAGGCTATAATGACCAACCTGCTTCCATGTGTAAAAGATCTCGTTATTGACCCGAATATGCACGTCAAGTCAGCTCTCGCTGGTGTCATCATGGGACTCGCTCCTATGCTCGGAAAAGACAAGTATGATCAAGATTTCTTAGTTCATTACATGCCAATGATTAGACTAGCATAGTCCATTTCAGCAGATCTATGTTCGAGAGCCAGAGTGTGATAAGCAGAAAATGCGAAAGTCAATCAATACCCCCAGAAGAGTAATTTTTTTCTTTCTCCTCTCCTGTTATGAAGAGTCTAATTTGAATTTGGCAGCAGTCAGAATACAAACTGATGGTATATTTTCGGGGGTTTTAGAGAAAAGCGACTAAGCTAGTCTAGCCAATGATGAGCATTTTTATAGTGTCTGTTCTGTTTGTTTTGCTAAAATTTATTCCCCATCTATTCATCAAATTCTTTATTTCTCACACAGTCCGTTGCCACTGTGAATATTATGATGTACTTATTATTTGGTATTGATGTCAATTGTATTTGTTAGTCAAAGGAGTTTCTGCCTGGCTCTGTGTTCAGCTCTACATGCATAGCTTTGATTGCATAGCGTTTGATTCGTTTGCCCTGAATTATTTAACGTAGCTCAAAGCTGTTGAAAGCAAGTTTGCTTTGGTATAAAGTTCGGCTGACATATGAGTTATGCTTCTTATGTTATGGTTGTTATTGACCAGCTGTGGTGTTTCATTATTTTTGTTTATGTTATGAAACAATGATTCATGATTATATTTGTTGGAGTCCACTAATTTGGCGCTTGTTTTCTTTACTTTACTTTGATTTATTTAGAATAAAAAGAGGCGTTACTGTCTATTGTAGGGCATTGGCGAAAGGATCATTCTCCCCTCACCTAGTACCAATGGTCCACCATGTAATACGAAACAATGTTCAAACAAGTAGAAAATCAATTAAATACAAAAATGCAACGCTAAGTGCAAATAATAACTGGCAACAGAGAACTACGTCTTTGCCATTAATTGCAAGAAGAACAATGTTCTTAGTGTTTCAAGGGAAAATCACACTGGTACAAATAGCAAGTAAAACAAAGGTGGTGCCAATTAAAATAAAAGAGACTCTAAGTTGTGCTATCTTTATTATCTGCAAGAACTTCAATTTAGCAGAACCTCATAGCTGGCTTGATATATCTTATTGCAGTTTCTACTGTAAGTCTGTTTGAGTTATACTACCATAGAGGAGGAGTGAAGTGAAATGACAATGAAACAGTGCCGAAAGATGATTTTCAACAAGGTCAGAGATCTTGCTCATCAGTTCAGGGATCGAATTAAGCGACTGCGAACCGCGATTCGCGATCTTACAATTTAAAATCGCGATCCTAAAATCCGGTTTGAAATAAAAATCGCGATCAGCGAGTTGAGGCTTCAAGTATCAATCTTCGAGCACGCGCTACAGTGCAAACAGCTGTGATGCCCCCTCAATCTGCCAACCACTACTGCTATTCTTAGCAGATGTGAGACAAGGGGAGTGCGTTCGATACCGCCTTCTCATCAGATATGCGTCATACACAAGTAACAATAGATAATCGCTTGATGCAACCGATCTCTAGCATAATCTGGAATCCGTACATAGAATGCCTTGAGATCAATCAGATTCAACTATCACAAGTGTTTTCGTTCAAAAGCATTTATTTGATCGGCAAACGATGCAGACAGGTCAACATAATTGTTCTAAGCAGCAGTGTAGTTGAAAAAGCACCCTGCGACTCTGCTCTATTCGGCCGAAAAATGAATTTCTGTGAATGTTGGTTTTTTGTCTGACTTATTAGTGGAGGAAAGTGCCAGAGAAATCAGCACTCGAGAAATTAACCCAATCTGATCACTTTTGAGCTTTATTCAAAATGGAGGCCAAAGCTACGACAAGCACTGTAGCTTTACCGAGGACGGGCTCCTTTCCACTCAGAATCTATTACGAAAATGAATGTGATTATTTGATCATGACATGCCGCCGATGTCCAGACAACTGAAGAATATATGTGGAATGTCTATGCAATTCACTATGACCAGATTCTTTTTACTGGCTAGTCAGGAAGGTAGGTTTTGTTTAGTGAGCTCTAGCTAATCTTGTGCTGGGCTGAGATAGGACTCCTGGGAAGTACTTTCACGGAGTTTAATTTGAGGTGTTCACTGTCATTTTAAGTGAATTTTGGTGTGGTTTGCGACTATAAATGCTCTAGAAAGGCAAAGCTTCAGGAAGGGGGCTCACAACGGCCCCCCCTCCACACACACCCCCAGTTGCATGACTTCGGCAGCTAAAGCTGCCTCGTATTTTTCGCGATCATACTTTTTATCCTTAATTCGACCCCTGCAGTTGTTGACATTGCTGGGTGCCATATAATTACCATGTGGGTTGTGCTCTGCTGACTGAATTATGTGCCAAAATTTGACAATTTTATGACCAGGTTGTTTCGGAATGCAAATTCACGATTCTAATTTTCTCTTATTTCACTGTTTCAGTACCATCGAGCACCTTCTTCCGTTGTTTCTCATTATGTTGAAAGATGAGGTATGTTCCTCTGTGTGGATTATTCAACTAGTGACGTTTTTCTTTGTTTCTTGGTATATTGAAAGATAAAGCATATTCTTCTGTGCTTGCATCGACAAATAAAAGCTGATTTTCAACCTCATTTCAGTTGTTTGCTGTGGATTGTTCTACTCTCTATTGCAGCAGTGGAGAGGAAAAGCCATAATTGAGTGTTACATATTCTGGTGTAGACTGTTGACCTCATTGCTTTCTTCAGAATTCTTTGTAGGCTATCATTTAATGCCACGTTATTGTGCGAGGATTTAATCTGGAGTTAATGAAAGTCAACTGTTCAGAAAAGTTATTTTTTGTTTTTGTGTATGCTTAAAATTCTAAATACTGATGCAAGATAGTGACAATGTTTGAGTTTCTGTCTTGTCATAAGTTTAGGTGAATTATTTGTGCTGTGCATTTCAGGCCATTGTAGGGAATCGCTACTCTCAGCTGTTTATCTGAAATGCTATACATTCAATGTGTATCAAAGATGAAGGAATCCAGATGGTTCTATTTTCTGAGGAGACATTATTGAAACTGAGATGTATTTGTAGACTTTCTCTGTCAGCTCAATAGGTTAGATTCACATTCATGTAGTATTGTTAGCATTTTACATTGGTAGACAGCAGTTGCCACATGAACTTTCAATAGTATACTTACATTCTTCTCCGTCTTCCTTTTCCATAGTTTCCAGATGTGAGACTGAACATTATCTCCAACTTGGACAGCGTAAATCAAGGTTTGTTTTGTCTCCTTTACCCAGTTTTGAAGGTTCCTTGTATAATTTTCTTAAAGCAATGCAACAGTCAAAAATGATATTCAGCTCGTGGATAGAATAAGAAAAATGATGGAGTTTGGTTTTTATGTGAGGTGAAAAGCTTCAGCGGTTCTCCTAAAATCTTGCTTTCAAGTTTGGATAATTTATACACTCGTCGCAACTTGATTCACATTGACCTATGACATCACTTATGGCCATCACTAGAGACACTGCTGGCCATAGTAACCAACCAGTTGGAAGAATTCTGGAGATGCGGTGTTGAACATATCCATGGTGTGACAAAAGAATTGTAGTCAAACATGTTCAGCTGTCCTTAGATCAGGCACAATTCAATCACAAATAGTCACTAATTTCATTGGTCATAGCGCACGTCATGCATAATTACTGTGCCTAAGAAAGATGACAGAAACTTTGTCACTTTAAAGGCCTGTATCTCGTGAACAAAAGCAGCTTTTCACATGAAATAAAGACCAAAGTTCCTGAATTTGAAAGGACTTTTAACTATGTTAATTTCATTTTTGACCGTTGTATTGCTTTAAGAATTTGAAGACATACTTCTAGTAGTATAAATCATGTATCAAAAGTGCTACCCTAATGTGTTATGGGATTGTTCCTGGGTGTATCAAAACAATCTTTTGACACTTGTTTAGATATGTGCTTGAAAGTATTGTTCTTTTGTACGGATCTTCTTCAGATTTAAATTGCAGTCTATTTGCACTAATTACATATTTTGCCTAAATATTTTGCTTTTTTTTTAACTTCCACTTATTGCATACAATATGTTTGTGTAAGCCCGTATAAAATTTTACGTTCCTTATTAAATGCAGTTTCCAGGTCTCACTGTTTTTACATCCACACCCCAGTGTTAAAGCCTTAGAGATTAGTAGCCTGTTTCTTCATTAGAGACCCACTAATAGTCCTGTCACTGCGTTGAAGGTCTGGTAATTTACCTATCTTTGTTAGATGCCAGGAGATTGGCCCTGTTCTGTGCTGCAGGTAATTTTCTGTTGCATCATGTAAAAGGGACCTGTAGTTATTTCAGTGGCAAATTGATAAACGCAAATGCAAAATTCTAGGATTCTCCAGGACTTCTATTTCTTCTTAAACAGTTTAGCATGACAGTTTAAGCTTGCAACGGTTAGCCAAAAGTGATGACGCGAGTTTGTGAGAAGTGAAAGGGAAGTAAAAAGATCTCATCAATCTGGCTGCTCCTCCATTTATACTCCCCTCCAAAATTTTGTCCCTTAAGGTTTTTTTTAACTACATTCCTGTCAAAACCAAATTAGCTGGCCACAGAGTGATTCTATGCTATTTTTATATGAAACACTTCATAAAGGTAACCATGAAAGACCGCAATTTTATCTTGGAGTCATTGTGTGAGATCTTTTCCATTTGTGAGTTCTGTTACTAGATTTTGAGTTTCCATGCCAATTTTGTTTTTTTAGTTATTGGTATTCACCAGCTGTCACAATCCTTACTACCAGCCATTATGGAACTTGCTGAAGATCCAAAATGGCGCGTCAGATTAGCTATCATCGAATATATGCCACTCTTAGCTGGACAGTTGGTAAGATTTTACTAGTTTTTACACCATGTCTCTTTTACTCGTGTCCGGTCACCTGTCAATATGACGCAGAACAAAGGGGTGCATCTGCAGTTTTTTTTCTTGTTCTTTGTCGCTGTTTTGTATCTGATTGCAAGTACATTTTCTTGTTGTAGCTTCTTCAACGAGTATAGAGCTTTTCCTGATAATCATAAGTATCTGTTTCACCAGCCCTCAGTGAGAAAATGTTAAACAACATCAAACTCTTAATTGGCATTTATGTTGCTCAGATATATATTTAGGTTATGTTAGAAAGAGGTTTGAGAATATGTGTCTTCTCCTTGCTCGTTACTGTTCTAGAGCCGGAACTAGTTTTCATTGTGCAGTGAACGAGATTGTGGATACTTTTCATTCTCACTAGGGAGCTGAGGTCACTAATGAAATGCAAGCAGTTCATAGAAAACAGTATAACCTGACGTTTAGTTTTATTTCATTACAAAGGTATAACTTAGTTTTGGAAACATCGAGTCCGAAAGCTCAGTAGTTACAGACACCAGTGCAGCTCGAATTCTCCTTACTTTATTTTCACGATACTCAAGCTTGAAGATTGTCGAGCGAGTCTCTTTTATTTTATCACTGAGTATACATAGTATGCTTAGCAATGTGCCCTGATGACCTCACGGAAATGCAAGATGGTAGCTGTTTGTCTTCGCAAATGAGTATCTGCAAAACTAGCTTTCATCATGTAAATACTGAATGTCTCATTTTATTTTGCTGTACCACAAGAAAACTAATTTTTTGACATTAGATTTCCCTCTTATAAATTGCTGAGGCAATGATCAGATGTAGTTTACATGCAGTCAAAGAATACATCGATGTTGCCAAACTTTAAACTATTGCTTTCATTCCATAAGTGAGCAATTTCTTCAATTTTGTTTTGTTTCAGGGTGTTCAATTTTTTGATGAGAAGCTGAGTTCTTTATGCATGAGCTGGCTTGTTGACCATGGTAAGTTGCGAGTGAATTGTTTTCAAACCTATAAACAGTTATGATCAGTTTCATATGACCAGGTTGTGCCTCAAAATGTTGAATGATCCTTGACTTCATTCCTACAGGGCTTTTTTATGTGCATTGTAATACCTATGGTGGTAGCAATGACACCCTCTTAAGAAAAGAACAAACAGCAGATTTTGGAATATGCTTCTTTTAAAGTCTGGTCAATTGGCCTTCAAGGCCAGCATAATTGTTGCTGACAGCAGCATTTTTGTTGCAGCAAAAATTACTAACATTTAGTTGGACTTCTCCCCACGATAAAACGGAACACCAAAACGCCAAAAGTTCGTTCAACTCATTGTTTGGGAGTTTATCCCTATCCCTTCATGGGGGAGGGGGTTTCAGATTCTTGGTAAGTTTTCACAAAATATATCTGGGAACATTTTGGTTGAAAAAAAAAGTTTTCTAATGTTCTGCCTGTCGCCTGCAACAGGTGCTTTGTTCCGAGGGATTGGAGGCGAGTTTGATGTGTCACGTCATCAAAAAGCAAAAGGGCATTTTTACCTCATTAAACTGCATTTAGTTAGTGTAGACAGGTGAACAGGGTTCGGCACCTATATCCATTTTCACTGCTGCTCTGATGACGTCATCTCTATTACAACTTAAAAACAGTAGATTCTTACGAGTGACCTTAATAGAAAATGATGATGTCGGCATTGCCACCTGCAGTATTTGGGACCAAGGTTTATGTCATTGTGTTGCTCAAATATGGGGCTACCTTCATACCAAGTTTCATGGTCATAGCTCATAGTAAGTTTCCTTCCAACTCTACGGAGCCAGAAAATCCTAGTAGGGACAGGATTTAGCATAAGACATTTGATGAAGCTGTGTTTAGCAACTTGTATGCCAATGTCTAAAGGGTATGTTTTTGTCACAAAGTACATCGTAATGTTTTACAGTTTTGCCAAGTTTAGAAAGTTGCACATCTCTGGAACCAAGCAAGCTATACCCATGAAATCTGGCCATAGTGTGCAAAAATAAAATTGTTTACACAGAGGAAATAGGAGGCTTCCTGCATTCTCCATTTTTTTTTTCAACCGTACCTAGAAGTCAATACAACATTTTCGTCATACCGTAATTATTCGATTAAGCCCCCGGGGGCTTATTTGTCAAAAGTGATTTTGGGGGTGGGGGCTTATTCGAG
>JAOBRC010587453.1:0-11019 GCA_027575255.1 Scolionema suvaense
AATCATGATCCGGTCTTCTCTTCCAGAACTTGTGATGCTTTCGACGTCACGGAAGCTATAGAAGAACTCCACGGAATGAGGTTTCTTTGGAATACTGGATAGCAGAGGATGGGCAAAACGAAATTCTACTTTCCACGATGCAAGTTCATGACATAAACGAACCGAACAGCCAAGTAACAGCTCTTTCAATGCAATGTAGCCTCTCTTCAGACATCCTGGTGGTAGAGGCAGCTCCAGTATATGCAACACAGGGTCTACTTTACTGTCCGTATGAAGTGAGTCAAAAGGAATCTTGCAGTTTGAAAGCTAAAAAAAAGACAGACACAGACAGTTGATTTCAGTACATACAAAGCGCATAACAGCAGATGAAGCAAATGACATAAAACCAGAAAAAGCACACGCTATCGGCCCCCAGTCCATGGTGGTCAGAACAATGCCGTGATTTTACATTTTTGGAAAGATTTATGATCGAGCTGCTGTCGACCTTCCATGCTGGTACCAGCAATTCACACTATAGCATGGAGAAGGCATATATCGAACCAAGACCACTGTCAGCTGGACACCAGCAAGTGTTACAACGTTCTATTACAGATAGGATACCTATGTATCAACAAAATACATCTAGTCAGAAATAGGGGCAACACCAATGAAATAAGATGAAAACCAGCGAGTAGACACAGGAAGTATTCAAGGAAAACACCAAACCCAAACCATGTTGATCTCTACTGTCTATTGAGATAAAAAAAAACAATCATCTTTTTTTGATGCAACAACTTTCTGAAAGACATAATATGCACTCCCCAGGAAAAACAATTGGGCATTTAATGCTCAGTCAAGTTGCTTTGAAGATTCTATCAGAGTTTGACTAGATCATGAATTTTACATGGAACAACTCATCAAAACATTTAGAGAGAAAGTGGCAAATGATAGCAATTAGAGCACTCAGACTGCTTTCCAGCAGAAAAGCTAAAAAAGTTTGTTTGAACAGATCCTCTCCGATATTGTGCCTTTCAAGTATCTCTGATCTAGATAAAAAAACTTACGAGTAAAGGCCGAATAATTCTGTTTAGATGCTGCCATTCACAAAGCTGCCCACAAAAACATTTAGATAGTCCAACAGTCGAACCAGGTTATATACGCTGCAGAACATGAAATATCTGGTGAGCTGGCAACAGGACTGTCAATGGTCATTAGATCTCTTACAAAAAATATTTTCATCACATTTCCATTGCAAATAAAGCGGAAGACAAAGTGAGGAATAATTGGTCCAGGAAAATGCGTACACAACCTTTTAAAAGCAACTATGATATGCAACAATTTCTGACATTGGGACGCACAGCTATTTTGTTTTTCTCACAAGGGTCAAATAAAAGCTTGCATATGAAATTGAAATGCCATGACTAATGCCTAATGCCATGACGCTACTTGCCTCATTCTTAACCCTATCTCAGGCGGGCTTCTTTGGCTTATGAAAGGATTTCTTTGACTGCCCACTCAAACTTCTGCCTTAGAGCAGTTGTAAAGTTTGAAGTTGGTTACCCTAAAAGACTTAAAAAATGCAAATAGAAGTTTCTTGTCCCTGGCTCCAATTCGTTTCCTGGGGCTTGTTTCACGATTTTGCTTCGTACTATTACTATTAAAAAAATATTCCACAAGAAAAATGTTTTTTTTTTGCAAGTTTTAAATTCTCAGGAATTTTCAGCTGTTTTTTTTCAAATTTACCCAAATCAAATCACATAACCCTTTGACCCAAAATTTTGTCAAATTTTGTCTCAATACATATTGATAAATCATAGGAAGGTAAAATAAAGCTTGTGTTGTGAAATGGCTCCAAAAACATTATACTTCAGGATATCTGACATCATGGGGAAAAAAGCTTCAACCAAAGATCCCCCAAGCTCCCGCCGGGGCTAGGGGTAGGGTTGTCCCACAACCTCTGCAATACCCTGTCTATGTGTAATAATTTGTTGATTGTGTGCTTTGCAAGAGGCAACTGATGCTTACTCAAGGGCCTGCACCATCAGTTGAGTTCCACCATGCTTGATGTTTGCAAGTCCCCATGGAGTGGAGTACCTCTGAAAGTTTCGCCGATATGATGAACTTTTAACAATGAGGGGCTTACATGGAGTAGAGCACCCATCAAAGTTTCATGGATATGACAAACTTCTCAAGATGGGGAGCCTACATGGTTCAGATCAGGTATCTATTTGACACATCAATATTGTTTACGACAGATGTCTCAGATCTTGTAACTGCTATATCTTTATCTCTCCATTCATGTTCATCTCCCACAGTAGGCACGAATGGCCTGCAAAGAAAGGCTGGCTAATAGTGACGATGGGAAAGACCATTGATGGTGGGAAAGACCTTTGGATCTAAGTACTTGTTGGGGTCTGCTTGGTTTGCTAGGGAATGGTTAGCTGTAGCTCAGCAGGGGTTAAAGGATAACCTTATGGCTTGGGTGCTTGTGATTGATAAAGTAAACTTTTGAGTTGCACAGCAAGTTCTGAGGCGTATACTCTGGTATTATGTTTAGATTTGTTGCACTTTCTTCTGAAGCTTTGATACAACACGCCTCTTTGGCAAGGTTGCCTCGAGATCTCTATCATCTCGTTCCTAAATATCCATGCACGCTTTGGGCTCTGTGTCTGTATTTACTTTTGGCAAAAATGATGTGCTTTGTAATGCCATCTTAATTGCAGGTTTGGCCTGGTATTCGCCCCGGCTAACAGTGTCACAGAACTTGGCTGGTATCTTGCAGGTAGCAGGGGATGCTAACTCAACAGCTTGTATCGGATCGCAACTATCAGTTGAATTTTTCATTACTCCTGAAAGTGCCTAGTCCTCAAAGATTTCGCTGCCTCTCAGAGTTCTACCATTATGGGAATTTGCCTGGAGCTGGTCTCCAATCCATCTACTATATGTTGCTCAGTTCTCACAACCTTGTTGTAGAGAAATGCTTATGTTGTCCAAGTCCTTGAATACACATAATGTTCCACAATGCTCCTCAGGTCTGTCCCACATAAGAAGTGCTGCATGAAACCGAACTCAGTAACTATCAGAAGATCGCTGGACCGTTCAAACTAGGCAGGCTTTTCCGTAAAGTTAACTGCCCCTGTGTGGGTACTTGCATGCCCCAGAGATACCTAGCGTGCGACTTTTCGTTGGGTCCAACATTCAGTTATCCATCATATTAAGTAACTGTAGTCACAGCCTTCGACAAATATTTGCTGTCGGAGATTGCAGACCTGTCGGTGTTCGGCTTTTCTCTTGTTGGGGACATGGAGAATATGAACAAAGAACCCAAGTCTAATACTTTGGGTTTAGTGTACAGAATATGGAACATAATCCAGAATGCATTTCTCACCTGGTGTACCTTGTTGTGTAAGAAAAGGCGTGCCAGAAACTGATGCTGGCGTGCGTGTAGTTGCACACTAGATTCAATGTTGGTGTGTGAAACGGTGTGCGCAGGGGATCATACATTGCTTAATGAACAGCCTAACTAGGGTCACTAATTTTGCATTCGACGTTTCCTTTACTGATGTCAGGGACAGGCTCCAGAACTCATTGCTTTTGAGACAAAGTAGCAAATCGGCTCAATTTAGGTGCTAGAAATACAATGAAATATTGAACTTGACAGGAAAAATAGCGCACGAAAATATTCCGTCAACCCCTTGTCATGGATTTGAAGAGAACGTCAATTCATCATGGAATTTATCCATGAAACAAACTACAAATGACTTTGAGAATTACTAAGAGTGCAATGTGGAGCTATCACTAAAACCGACATGACAATAACTAACAGCAGCTAAAGTCTGCAAACCATCAGCAGATCTGAAAGTTTATTAATAGGAAGTGACAGCCACTCATGTACCAGGACTTGAGCCCTGGATGTAGCTTTAAACATGCTTTATGGTAAAAACACTACGCATTACATGGGTGAACAACCAAATCAAATAATTATCTACAATTCAACATATGCGTCAACATTGCACTCATGAGAGCGCCCAAGTTTTGGTGAACATTTGACTAATTCTGGATGAAAAAGTCAAACACTAAGCAGAATATAGCAGCCGTAAATCCATAACGTGTGCTTTACAGATGAAATATTTTGGAGTGCAAGGCAAAGATGGGAGTCAATGTGCGTGTGTGTGTGTGTAGGGCGTGGTATTGGGAGGAATAATTGGCCAAGGTGAACAGCTACCAGACCTTTCAGAAAAGGGGAGGGGTGGTCCCAACTATCCCCCCTCCCTTGGAAAACCAACTTTCACTATAGCTACAGACCTGAAAGTTGTACCACTTATTCTATGCCCATAAATGAGCAATGCATTTTAAATTTTGGCCCTACAGATGGTCTGGTCTGCAAATTACATGCGTTTGAAATTTGCAGACCACCAGTACAGTTTTCCATAGAAAAGTTGCGTTTTAGTGGCAGCGCAAGTAATGAAACACTTTTCCTTACGAAATAAGGATTTTTTTTAAGTCCCAAAAAATGGCAATTATTTGAACATTACCTCCATTTTTTGAACACCCTGCAACAAAAGATCTAGACCAGAAAAGTCTCTCTGAATCTTACCAACTACTTACATCTAGCACTCTACGCCGATGCCGACGGACCGACGAGAGATACTAGTGGACTCCGGCAATTCCAACCAAACCTCCTAATGGCAGTACGACACAAAAGCCTATTCAGTTCTTTCCTTGCGATATCACGGGGTACAAATGGCCAGATAATTAAACCAAGTAGTTCAAGTGTGTAAATAATCATTAGCAGCCACCACGTTACTGAGCCCCCTGATTATACAAAGCTTTGAGTTTGATTGACAGCAGTTACAATAGGTGCAAGAAATTCACACTGACATAAATAAGACACTGTATTTCAACATTTTTTCCCTTTGTTCTGGCCATTGTTCTCATTGTTTTCCCATTGTTATTTTTTCAAATTTCGAAAGGCTACATCTCTGGATCTAGAGCAGATATTGGAATTCTATAAAAGCCAGTTTTGTCAAGATTTTGAGGGCTTTTTAATTCAGTCATAAACTAAAAATTGATTTTTCCTGCTATACCACCTTAAGTTAGTAACCCAGAAATCTGGCTCATTGATAAGGAGAATATTAAGAGCCGAAAACAGCCAAGGTTTAAGTGGCTGTTTGGGAGGTGGCCGCGATTCAGAGGTTACTAAAAAAGGCCTTTAAACACGAATTTATCTTCAACCCCTGTGCGACTTTGAGTTAGAAAGTTTTAATGGTATTACAAAATGGAAGACAGATGATAAGGATATTTCTTGAAAGTATGAGTAAAATCAGGCATATTATGTACAAAGAAATCATTTTTGGGCACAAAATGAATGCTTCAGTGGTAATTTGTTTCATAGACATCAGACGTTGCAAGACAAAAAGCAGACCAAATACTTGAGTGGCCGCGTTTAGAGGGGAACTTCCTCTTGATTTTTTCATCTGGGACGGCACCAGGTGGCCGCTTAGTGTTATTGGGAGGTGGCTACTTTTCGGAGGTTCTCTTTAAAAGAAAACGAATGTGAAGAATTTGGGACTGGAAAATAGTGGCCATTATCATGAGGTGACTGCTATTTGGAAGTGGCTCCTGTTAGAGGTTCGACTGTATGCAAGTCTCTCTTTCTGGTAGTCATCGCGCGGCTTCCGTGGCCCTCTGCGCGATTCGAATAGCGTCTACAAAAGATCTATTTAAATCAGACGTTTTCTGACAGACCTCATTAAAAACAATCATCCAATCAGTTCAACCTGACCTGACCACCAAGTAAAAAAGGAGCCAAAAATTCAATATTTGGCAAACAAAAAAATGACATAACCGCCTGTCAAATAATGACGCTCCCTGTAATAGGTACGACAACCAAAGGTGATCATGTAAATTTTGTGCGCACTTTCATACCAAAAGGTGATCACGTAAATATTTGGTGCACTTTCACAATTTGTAGCAATAGCTGTAGCCGCTTTTTTTTTCAGTGACAAATATTAGGCCAGGGGCGGTGGAACCACCTCTTCCTTATTATGCTAATGGCTAATACACATAGATACAACAGGTGTGCACGACTTCAGCACGGAGAACACTTCACAAATAGCAAAAATAGCAACCGCTAACCCCAACGTGCAATTATTTGGTGAATACGTGAGCAGTGTTAGAGGCCATGCATCTGTCATGTTTTAATATGATTGATGGAAACAAACAATGCACATATCAACAAAAAACTGGATTCGACTTCGTAAAAAATACTTAACACGTTCAGTGCTCTGTGGAACACAACATGTCATTTCAGAATGAAAATATTAATCATTCTTTTACATTTAGCAGACGAGAAATGGGTAAGGGGTTTCCCTTCAATAAGTGGAGTATCTAGATAACGAATCACATACAATCATCCACTGATTAAAAATACAATTCTAAGTAAGCAAATAAACACGGCTTGCTGCTGAATGAGACATTTTCATTTGAAATAAAGGTTATATTCACCAACAGCATTAATAATAAAACTAATGAGAACTTGTATATTCAGATCAGTTGCTTTCAAGCACTTCACCAACTCTCACTTGTATAAGTTAAATTCAATGAAGCCACCCATCCAGAATTATTGATGCTTGCTGTCGCGAGGTAGATTTTCTTACACATCTGTTTGTGCATGTCTAATATAAAGTCCTTTTCCAGCAGAGTATTTATATTAATACGAAGAAATATAAGACACTAGAACCCATCGAAAATCACCTCTTTGTAGTTAACTTCGTCAGCCAATCCTTTGAATATTTTCCAATCAAACTTCAACTTATGGAGAGATACTTTTCCCTGGTACGCCTGTTTTACTTCATCGTTAGACAAAATTCGATCCCACATATAAACGTGAGCAAGCCTCCCATTGAACATAGGAGCCTCTAGAGAACAGCCCATACCCAAATTAGGATCAGCATCAGCTCCAAGAACTAGTGTGCCTGTGGTACGAGGAAAAGGCATGATCAAGGTAGAGGTATTCGACAAGTGCTCACCATCAATATAGAATGCAACATTCTGTGCTGCAACACTCCACGCACTGCAAACATGTGTCCATGTATTTTTAAACTTTTTTCCGATCATGACCAACTTGTTGAAGAAGAAGAAATAGCCTTTCCCACTGATATAAGGATTGATGTCATTGCAGATGTTAGATAAAGCATCATTAAAGTTCACATTCATCACCTCCCTATAGCTTTTTTTATCTAAAACTGGGTGCATCCAAAAACAAACAGTGAGAAATTCATCAGATAGCACAGGTACTACTGCAGTCATATGACCCACTGATGATTCTGACATTTCAATGGCGTAATTCCAGAAGTTACATGTTTCTCCAATATATCCTAACGGACAATAGCATTCAAACTTCATAGCATCGCAAGAATCAACACAAGTGCCACCATTCAAGCAAGGCTTCATGGACATGCAATATTCGCCGTATTCAGTTTCGTTGTAAGATGTTTGTGCATATGTCCAGTTACGCTGTTCCAAGAGTTGCAATCCATCCTCGATGCTGCGATCATTCAAGTGACAAAGTGTGCCAACATCATTTACACTATAGGATTTACAGTTTTCAATACTTACGCACCAGGCTGAGCATTCATCGGTAGACTTCACATCTATACTCGCAAACGAATCCAGAGCTAATTGACCTTGCAGTCTCACAGAAAACAGAGCTTCACTCTTACATGTCAAACGAAGAATATAAGGTTGCAAATAATAGAGACACTGGTATATGATGAGGAAGATTAGAAACCACGCAGACAACATCTTCTTGACTGGCTCAAGACATACCTTAGGCAAACTTTTATAGTGCAACCTTCGCTGATACTGCAGAAAATAGCAGTGAAAGTCAAAACAAAGTTCCATATTCATGGAGATTTTTCTTCCTCAAATTTAGAACCATTCAACATGAAAGAGTAACAAAGGGCAAATGAAAAAGATAAATTATAGCATAAATTGATTGTATCTTATAAAACAGCACTCTGCAGTGCAATAGATCTGTTCAGAAAGAGACAACCCAGTCACGCACAGAACAAACCTTACGGCTGGCTCCTGGTTGCCACAATAACCGAAAATATCGAAAGAAGGTATAAAATACCCCAATTATGTCACATTAAGCAAGATCCATGTAATCAAAACAAACTTAATAGCAAGCATGCAATATTTATTACAGCAATGCATGGAACCTGAGAGAAACATCTGCTGCAATTTATACCAACTAATGAGCTAACACCAAAAGTATGTATGAAATCCATAATAAACTTTGTAAAAAACAGGGACGTTTAGATAACATAACCTTACTAACCCACCAAATTAGAACTTTTCGGCAAACCAACCTCACAAATGTTCATGTAACAGTCACATGGCATATAAACCACTGACTTATACTTTAGTATCATTTTGCTTCCCCTTTTACCTTCTTTGACACAAAAACTATTTAAAACATTGGGCAGGTCACATAAACTAGAAAAAAAATTCTCGTGGACATCACCTGCTTCAATGCGATCAAGAATTTTTGCATAAGAAATGGAATACTTAAAGCTCCACAGATGATAATTCGAAGGTTCAAAATTAAATGATCAACATTTTTTATCAAGCACATGCAAAATACATTGTATTTTACATTTTACTATTTTACATACAGCAGCCCCGCACATTTGACATCTCTATCAAACAAACATTTTTCCAAAAATCATTCTTTAAACTCATGTTACTTTGACTGACTTTGCTTGCATTTAACCAAGAAACACACATATCTCCAGAACCACAGGACACAGAACACGGTTCATTTAGAGAGGTAAATGTGCACTATAAATGAGGGAAAATGCTTCATGGCGCTCTTTGTCAATTTTGTAAGAATAGTAAGAAATGGAGTTCAAACAATTTACTTCATTGCCCAAAATAGAAATAAGACCTCCAGAAAATATGATCGCAAAAAAATCAACCAACCTTATACGTTCAACAAGCAAGCTTCACTAACCTGGTTACACAGATTGATAAATGGAATCCTCAAACAACATGATGTGATTATTCTGGCAATGGTGTCATCAAATGTGGTGTCACTGGATATAGTGATTGCCATCCCATCTTCTCCTTTCAATTTTTTGGAACCTTTTGCATTATCATCAGAATTGGTTCCAACTTTTGATGCCTCCGTTTCCTGCAAACATATCAAGTTCTAGCAAAATATTTCATTTGAAGGTAACCATAAAAACTTCAGAATTTCTGTTATAAGTGTAGACATCTGATATGAGAGGTATATAATTTATCAGCAATCAACTTTTCACTGAGAAGAACACTCAATATTTACGTAATGTGAATATTTATGTAGAAAGCTGAAACCCGACTTCTGGACATCATATTGACACACAACAAGGTTTTCACAAGGTAATGGCCTTCAGAAGGTAGAGTGAAGCCCAACAGGACTTTAAATCTTCCTCTGGGCACTTTTTTGAGCAAAATCGTTTTGCCTTTTACTTTACCTGTGGGTACTTTAGGATCACCAAAGGAATTTGGCATAACCAGAACATTTGTCAATACATTTTTTAGACAGATGGTTGAGAGAAATCGTCTTCTTCTAAAGTTTTTAATTTGAATATCCATGATTTTGTTGATATCCTCTCTGTCTAAATAGCATACTGGATGTTTTGATGTTGAGCATTTAAAAAAGGTCAGAGATGTATCAGTATCACTTTCCCTACGGAATCGAGTGTGACTGTAGTCTAAGAATCAGTGGCATGGTTTCACAAAAAAATTTTCATAACTCCGGAACAACACAACCTATGGCACCTAAATTTTGTGTGAAAGTTTGTAATAAAAAGGTTCTGTGATTAAAGAAATTGCACCTTGCTCCTGCAAGCTATTAAGAAGCTATTTTCGAAAGTTTACGCTAACCAGCATAGGGTTAGAGGTCTGTGTCACGTAACTTCATTTTCGTTGTTTGGATAATTTGCTCATGATAAGAGATGCTGTCAGCCCGAAACTGCGGCAGTGAAACTAACTTTTTATGGGCATTCCAAAACACAAATAATATTTGGGGTCATCAGACCACAACACGAGCAGGAGGCTCATTATTTTTGCTGGCCGATGTCATTCTTGGCAAATTTTGACCAAAAATTGGCTGAAAAGGTAGAACAACTCTACTAATTAGTTTTATCTTCATTTTGATATAATACCAGGACATGTAGAAGTCGTTTGAAGAGACTGAGACCTACAACAAAACTTTAACAAAGGTTAAAAGTATAAAACTTGATCACATCAGCAAATTTTTGCCAGGCAACCTGAGGATCTCATCACTCCTGGTTAAATCTTTTAACTTACTTTATCACAAAATACCACAGCCTTCTCTTTATTTGCATTTTTTTGGCTTTTAGTGGGCCATATCGGGCTACGGGCGCAATCCTCCCCTCATGGGTAGTGTAATTGCACAAAATCCCCCGCTGTTTAGGGTTAAAAGCTCGAAACGAATTTTCCTGCTACTGAAAACTAACTCCAAGCTAGCACAGTGTCACAAGCCAAAAAATCATCAGAGCATTTTACACAAGATAACATGACACTGGTAGCAGTGTCTTATCAATGAAAACAAAAATCACATTCTGCAGTACGAACAAATCAATATCGACCAGCTGAATGAACATAGTCCCACCTTAGCTTTCCTCTTCTTTAAATCTGCTGATGGTTTCATGGCTAAAACAAATGAATATAAATGCTTAAGGAAACAAATACTAATGGTAGCAAAAATAATGCAGAATCTTTATGAACGTCAAAGCCAGAGTTCAAGGAAACAGTCAATTTGCCCTTTTGATTGCTATATCAGTAAGAGAGAGGATAGAAGCTTCAAAAGGAACGAGGATCATGGATGCAAAAGTGCGAAATGATTTTTCAGTTCCAGAAGGACATTCCAATACAAATACCATGGAAAAGACCAGGGCCTATTCTAGAATTTCAGGGCAGGGTCCGGAATTGGTCAAAAAGGGCACTTTTTTATCAAATTTCCTTCCC
>JAOBRC010587564.1:0-18102 GCA_027575255.1 Scolionema suvaense
CCCACCTAATTACTTTCTTGCATATATTTACTTTTTTCTTCACCTTGGGAGTAAAATGTAGGGTTCTTCAGGTTCTTAGAATAGACAAATGTTTTGTGTTTAAATGCTATATTCTTAACACTGACCATGTTTTCGGACCCCAAAAATAATCTGCTCAAGGATTTGCAAGGTTTTCCATATTCCTGACCCCTCCACTTACAAAGAAACCATCTCCCCCGCTTATTAAGGTTTTGCAAAATTTTAATGTGCCCCGTGGCAATCCCACAATGCATTGCATGATGACGATTCGCGAAACTGTCTATTGTGTTGTTGCAATCTGGAAAAGTTGCATGCAAATTGATCGCCTGTGGATAGAAGTCAATATGTTGTTGCTCCTTCATTACAATTACGTCTACATATGCTTACTCTGGAATTGCAGGACGGGGTTAAGACGGAAAGATAGAAAACGCCACAGTCCTTGTTCTGATGCTTACAGAAAAATACAGAAGCCACGAAAACTCATAATACTCACCTAGCATGCCAAAAAGAGAATTGGTGACAGCATGTGGTGTCATATGGATACAGGTATGGAGTGATGATAGCATGTGGTGTCATATGCATACAGGTACGAAGTGGTGATAGCATGTGGTGCCATATGCAAACAGGTATGAAGTGATGATAGCATGTGGTGTCATATGCATACAGGTATGAAGTGGTGATAGCATGTGGTGTCATATGCATACAGGTATGAAGTGATGATAGCATGTGGTGTCATATGCATACAGTAGACTTACCAAGTCGCTTCCATCAAAATATTTCACTAAAATCTACAATGGAGACCAAACAGCTGAGCGAAGCGACTTATGAAACTCGTAGCCTCATTAAATATTCTGCTAATCTGGGTTCACGATGAAGCGGGAACGAGAGGGTGCGCCTGATTGGTTAACAATTGCCGAGTATCCGAAAGATCGCAGGAGATTGGTTGATAAAAATAAACCTCAGCGTTCCAACTTCACAGATATGTGAAGCAAGCGCGGAAAATTAAGAGGGTTGACCAGGGCATCTATAAATAGCTCACGAGTTTCAGAAGACCCACTCGCTCTGGTCAGGAGTTGGGTGGGTCTTCGGGAAGACTAGCATACAGGTATGTGGCCTTCTTATCTCACAAAAGTACTCCACTTAGTCTTCAGGTCATTTTCATTCAAAACCATCGCCTTCATCAAAGTTTTACCCATTCTTCAACGATCAAGTCGTAGTAGATACTAGCTAGCAATTTACTCTGTTGACCTGTTATGTCACGGATGCATCAGTTCCGTAGTTTATGGCAGGGGTTGTGTGGTATTCCACTGAGCATTGTGATAGCTTGCATTGTGTTTTACTGAATCATGATTGGCTGTCTAGTCCAACGTAATTGATTGATATCTAGTATTTAACTGATAGCACATGGCATTGTGGAGATATCTAGAGATTCTATCATGGAGAGCAGTGATGCTGTCTGACAACGGGATCTTGTAACCCACTGTAGTCTATCATAAAGAATGTTTGGTTGTGTGTCATGCTTCATCGTCGGCTGATATTGGGCACTGCAGTGATTTATACGGGAAGTGGTACCTGTGCATAAGTATCATATTCTGCTTCATCTTTAAGTTAAACCTGAAAGTTGAACAGCTAAAATCGTGGGCAAAATTACAAGAACAAACGAAGTCGTTTCTATCCATTTGCCTTTCTCTTCGAAGATATTACGGGTTCCGCGAAGGAAATATTAACCTGGAACAAGGTTGTTTACACATGAAGACCATTGGCTGTACATGGCTATAAAGCTGTAATAGATGCTTGTAACATAGGCGTGTGTTAATTGCGAAATGCTTGTCGCACTATTACTTATAGCAATAAGACTGAGTGCAAACCTTCAATTGAGACAACTGTTAATGTTTTAATTTGAGCCGAAATACTTCAGGTGCCGCCGCTTCGCACTGAATGCCGCCAGTAAACATTTGAGCTAAGAAACCAGTAAAACATTGGAAGCTATTATTGATTGTTCTTCTTTCCAATTGTCTTGGCTTGTTTTCGAGAAATTTAAGTGTAATGACCACTAGCTTATCAACGGCACTTAATTCTCCCAACTAATCGCGCAGCGCCCGTAGAGCTCGTCTTGCTTCCAATTTCAATAGTTTATGAAAAGAGAATAGTAGCGATGATCGCTAGTTCACGCTCCACGTGTTTAAAGTTCCTTGGTTCCATAGGGCAATCAGAACTCTGTTTTCTATAAACTTTGTTAGGACTGAAATGCACATCGTTTCATCGACATTGATCCGAAGAGAGAAGGTTTAGAACAAAAGAAGAGCTATGAATGCTCTCTTTACATTACACGCTTTTTTTATAAGCACCAGTAAATCGAAAATGAGCCTCGGCGGTGCTTAAACTTTTGGCAATTCCAGCCTCAATGGTGCTTAAGTGGTGCTTATGCAAATCATCTATGAATCATCTAAATTGGTTGAAGCAAGGCTTCAAGTGAACTTGTCAGACTTTTGCCGTGAGTACACTATCGTTTTTATAGGAAGCAGTGAAATTATTGCGCTTTTGAGCAAATCAAGAACGGTTTTTCACGGAGGGGAAAATTGAGGGAAAAGAAATTAATTGAGAGAATACGTGAGATTGAGGCTGGGGTGGTGCTTACCTGGTGCTTAGATATTTGATGAAATCGAGGCTGGTGGTGCTTCTAGCAGTGGTGCTTGTAAAAAAAGCGTGTACCAGAGTAGGACGCGTTCCGGAGTGTATATAAACTCCTTCTAGGACGGTGTTTACCGCCACCGCAGCAAATAGTCACAGTACCGCAATGCAAATGAATGTACCCAACAAGTCTCAAAGCTATTATGTTTTAACATTGGAAACTGCAGAAAAAAGTGATTAGACAAGAGAGAAGATCGTGGAAGTGAGAGAAGACGAATAGACGAGATGAAGGTCGACAAGAAGAGAATGTAGACAGTAAGTATATGAGTTTTCCAGTAGGACCAGTTGTCTGAAAACCCCAAAATATCACATTCTTAAACTTTTTTCAATGATTGCAGGAGTTTTGGCCAACCAAGCTATTGTAGGTGGTCACAATAGTTACGTTTACCCAACAATTCTTGTAGGACATCCTTTTTCACCGAATTCAATACCTTTGAGGAGTATAACTGCTTGCAATTTCACTTGCGTCTTATATGAAATCCAATTGAAAAAACCTTGCATATCCTGTTTAGTAACTGCTGGTCTGCTTCAAGAAGACAGGAATGCATCGTCGACGAACTATGGGCATGCCTGGTGTCTTCAGCATACATCTGCTGACATGACATCTAAGGACGTCCTTGGTTTATTCATGGAGATTACTTTTTTTTGCCTGGATTGTAGATATGTTTTTCGTAGGCATCACCATCCCTGAGTAGTATGAAAACTGGTGTAAAACTTTGCCGTACACCAAACTCTCTGCTGTTACTCAGTGTCGACGTGTGCAATCATGCTGAATTTCATAGAAGCTATTTAAGCTGTTTCTTATTGTGTTCAAAGTTTATGCTTCTTTGGAACTTCCGTTTGAGGATCAAACAATATATCTTCATAGTGATCATACAATACAATAGACTTCTGATTGAATGAAGCATTTTCATACGTCCTATGCCCCTGACATTCATACAATTCCAAAACAGTCAAACGTACTGTTCCATACAGTGGATCATTCACCTGTAAAATGGTGATCTGTGAGAACAGAATAGAGCAGAACAGAGCGGAGCAGAGCAGAGCATAATAGAGTAGAATAGAACAGAGCAGAACAAAACAGAACACAACAAAAGAAAAACATACACATTAATTTTTCTCAAAAACAATAATCACACACAATCACAACAGCCAGTACAAGAAAAAAAAATCTATCATAACACAAAACTGAAGAGCTAAATACACTCTAAAAACATTTTAATAGCTTTTTCTATACTGGACTTAAAATGCTTTTTAGAAAGGAAAGCTACCAAAAGTCACCCTTCTTGCTCCTTGAGAACAGAAACGTTTTGTTACTCATTTTTGAAGGTTTAAGCTGAAAGGCCATTAGGTTTTGTGGCATTCCTATTAACTGAAAGGTTCAGCAATTGCCGCGGGTATTCAATACTTATCACTGTACATTTGTGAATTCCTTTAGCTCCTTACAGATAGTAAACCCTGAGCACAAGCATTCCCTAGACTTTGGATGGACAGTTCTCTTATTTACCTGCGCTTCTTTCTTTCTAGATCTACTAAGCTCTTACTGATTTCTGTAGATTCAATTTTTTGTTGGTCAAGCTCGGCTAGTGATTATGTCATAGCAGAACTTGTCATAGCAAAACATTTCCAACCAAAATTTTAGAGTCCCCGGACGACACTCTAACAACGTCAAAAACCTGATTGCCCAAAATCCCTATTAATAAGCCTTTGAAGTTGCTAAAACGTGAATTTCGAAGAGTCGAAGAGTAAAAAAATTGTCAGCCTCTCAGACATTCTCCGTCTTTTCTCCCTGATTGGCAGTTCTGTACTTGGACGCAACTAGTAATATTTTGTGGTCTGCGAAATTTACAAACGCGTGGTCATTAAGATATATCGCGACACGAGTTCTATTTTGTTCTAACTAACAATTTCAAAAATTTTGAGTTTGTAACAGAATACGTAATTATACATGAAAGTCTATCATATAAGTTCATTTTAAGTCACTTTCATGTGTTCAAGTTCTTTATTTTCATTAGAAACAGTTCGGCTACAATAGGGATTTCTATTGAACACCGAAACTTTAAACTTGATTTTCTCGGATTCAACTTTGTGTTAGTTAGAACAAAATAGAACTCGTGTCGCGATATGTTGACCATGATTAGAGATTAATAACAACCTACCAAAATAAAACCGACAGAGCAAAACTCATAACAATTGAGTTTGCTAGCTAATATAACATTTAAAACTCAAATCTGTTCTTCAGGGTAGAAGGATCAAATTTTGCCTTGATGATATTTCCGAAAATTTTCTGATGACGTCATAGTTGATGAAGTCACTTTCCTGGTCAGCAAAAATTTGACTTCATCAAATTTGATCAGCAAGTACATATTTAGAAAGAGTGTAAAAAACTGATTCAAATTCGTATAAGAACCATACCATTGAGATATAGACTTTGAAAGTCAAGTTAACCAGGGGGTAACATGGATGGAACTTACGTAGTCCACTCCTGCTTGAACAGGAAAAATGGTGCTAATGTGAATAAGATTAAGTTACGAATGACTGACAACGTTTGAATTATAATCCAAAGAATTTACCCCCTGGAACTTAACAGTAACCCCCCCCCCCCTCCTCCCTGAGAAAAGTTGCTGTTCTTATTCATGACTCTTAAGATGCCCAAAAATGTAATGATAAAGGTCACTAATGCTCTTGCGCAATACTCAGTAAATATCTCTCATGTGACTCTCAAGTCTAGTCGCTTTTTAAATTGTGAACAGCTGTGCTGTAGATTTCGTTATCTCTCATGTAATATACACTTGTGCCTCTCTTTCCAGACCAGCAATACTCTTGTGATCATGTCATGTCGATTTTTCTTCGTATTTTTGAGCTGCATTCCCAAGACAACAGTTTTTATTTTATGGTCAAAATTTGCTCATTTTGCTCATATGGTCATAAATGACCTTAATATGAATAGATCCATTGTACTGAAAATGTTTTCTTTGAAAATAGACATCCAACAACGACAAAACAAATTCGAGGATGAAACGATTGCGACATCTGCCACTTAGGGCTCTGGAATAGCTCAGTGGTAGGGCGGTCGCCTTGTGCACACACGATCGATGGTTCGAATCCCACTGGCTGCTACTGGTAAGCCCAAAATCACTAAAGGCTAAAACAGGTAGGGGCTCAGTAAAACCTAGCACTTAGTGATAGTGAAGCGATGAGCAGAGAACCTTAGCTTACCTTTGTACCTTTGTACCTTCGTCATTTGATGTAACCAAGGAAGTTCTATACCCAAGCTATGCCTCTGTCTAAGCATTCTATTGCTGTTGCATAACGATGCAGGGCTAATGGCCTTCATGCATAACACACATTGTGACAATAACTTCTGAATGGATCTCGTTCCAGTGGTTTAAAACTTCCTTGATGTAACTAGAATCTAGTTCAGTTAGAGAAATATTGAAAAGGCTTTTCTTAGTTTTGACCACATATCCCCAAATTTTATGCAGCTAAATGAAGCCACTGTTTGTCTACCCAGATAAACTGTCTTTATTGCGAAGACATAAACAGACCGAGATAAACAATACAAAAATAATTTATCAGGCTCAAATATAACTTTTGACGATTAACACTTAAGAACGAGTGATCAAACTAGCACACCACTATCCTGCCATTCCCGGAGAGCAAATATAATTTCCAATTTAAATAAAATTGAAACCAAAACTCAGGTAGAATTCAATTGTCCATCAAGCTCTCTAGTAGGTTGACTGATAAGCTAAGGCGATTAGTCCTGCAAAATGAGCATTTTCTATTGTAATTTGCAAATTAGCTCCGCTGAATTGAAAGCACAGACGACAGACTTGCTTCAGTTTTTCAAAAATTGAAAACGTATTCTCTGGAATACGGGTACAATTTACTCCCCTCCATTAAAATAAGAGTTAAATGAAATTTTTTCCAGTTACAATTGTTGTTATTGAGGGATCAAGAAATTTGATTTGACAAAGGAAACCCCCACTCAGCTACGACATCATTTTATTTAATTCTTTTTCAGAAGTACCTACCATGTGATATCTGGGAAAGGTTTGTTTCGCCCAACAAAAGTATGTTCTGTTGGTCATAAGTGAAGAAAACATTTAGGAAACAGGAATAAGCTGACATGGCAAGTTTTTATTGCGAATTTCTTGCGCTTCAACATGTTGTCGTGAAGCACAGCTGAAAATAGTGCTGATCGCTTTGTTTGTAACTAATCTATTTGTAAACACAACTTGTTTTTTATCAAGATGGTCCAACTAAAAGCAAAAGAATGAACTTGGTTGATCATGTGGATTATGCAGACTTCATCAGATCGGAGGATTGGTTTTGAGTCAAATTGCTGGAGATATCACTACACTTCCTTGTATTAGCTATTGGGACTGGTCGTATCTTCATAAGCATCAGCCAGCAGGTATACTCTCTATAGAGGTACGTTTCCGTAGTAGCAAGATATAGGCTTTTCTCAATCACGCCAGTACCGGCAACCTGCCAACCAACTCTCCGTTTCAAGAAGTTTTGCAAAATTTCCAGTGATCAATTAGCGTGAGGGTACTGCATGATTGAGAAATGCCTGTTTCTGTATTGTATTAAATGCATTCCTAATATTATTAATAAATAATTGGACTTTTTGCAATATCCATTGTTGGCCTTGTAACTGGAAGCATGCGTTAAGGACGCAGGAGTTACATTAAGCACGTGTGGTATCCAGACCTTGAGTTGTATCGACAATCTAAACATTCTACTCCACCGATTTAGCTCGACAATGCTGGAAGGCCCTATATCATGCAACTTTTTCAATCGACTGAACTTGAAATCAACCTGTCGAGCAACATTCGAATGACAGATCCACTGAACTGAAGGAGGTTAAAAATCGTTATCGTACCGTGCTCAGCGCAGCAACAATAGTAATTAAAGTTTCGTTCTTCTCCAAAGCCTTCCATTTTTCCTGACACTGACACTGCCAATTGATACAGTGCACTGGAGGTGTGTTCCATCACGGAAGTTAAAATAACTATTATGTTAACTGCTATTTTAACTTCCTTGGTTCCATCCTTTAATGATTTATTTACCTCCAAAAAGCGCAAAGTCCAGAATATCACCTAAACTGTGAAACGGTGTTTTTAGGTGGGACGCTGAAGAGCATTAGATTCCATCCTTGGGGAATTAGGAGCTCAAAGCTCAATTGCATTCAGTACATGTTCAGCTGGCACTGGATGAACGATTCTAAACAATTATCCATGTGTAATAGATCTGATACCGGTATACCACAAGTATGAGAGGAGCATGGAGAACCAGAAAATACTTAAGCCTGGTTCCCATCTGGCGTTTAGAGTGCGTTAAGTGCGCTAAGTTTGAATTTTAGCGCCCTTAACGCTGGTAGCGCGGTGGTGTGAATGATCTGGTTGATGGCCGAAAGAATACGCTTTGTCACTTTAATCTCGATGCTGCTCGAAGCAGATATTCCCGAGGTTTTTTCTGCTTACTGTGTGAATGATATTAGGGCGCTCTTAGCGCAGGTAACGCTCAGTTAGCGCAGTACACGTTAACGCCAGCTAAGCGCTCTTAGCGCTCTTAGCGCCAGGTGGGAACCAAGCTGAAGCGGATATTCCCAATGTTTTTTCTGCTTTCAGTGTGAATGATATTAGGGCGTTTTTAGCGCACTTAACGCTCAGTTAGTGCAGTACACGTTAGCCCTAGCTTCGCGCTCTTAGCGCTCTCAGCGCCTAGTGGGAACCAAGCTTTATAGAAAGTGTGATATTCTGGCTGCCAAACAACAGAATTTTTCGCAAACCGTCACCATTGTGGGACGCCTAAGGATGAAATCTTATTATGATGGTCGCTAATATACCCAAAGGAGATCATTTCAATGCCTCATTGTCAGCTTGCGGCACAGTAGGTAACAATGTAAGATCATATTGTGGGGCACATATCATATTTTGGCCATCCCACAATGTATTGCATGATGATGATTTCCGAAAAAGGCAATTCAACAACACCGTAAAAGCAATTGTGAAAATGACTTAGTCATCAGTCAGAAAAGCATTAAGCATTGTTATGATTGCCCAGTGGTTCTATTTGTCAGCGATAAATACTGTAATAATTTCCGTAACTTTTCTGTGTCTTACACCGAATTTCCATTTGAGCAAATGTCGTGGCAAAGCGTAGCTTTCGCCGCAACGAAAAGTTTCGCTTGAAAAAACGAACACGTGCAGCGCATATTAAAACTACTGTGCATGCGTCAAAGTGAAGAAATTCTCTTCGCCGCTCATTTCACTGCGACTTTCGCTCTGGTGGAAATCGGCCTTAACCCCACATAGTATGGACTTTTTTGAGAAGTACAGAGCATGGGGTGGGGCTGATTGTGCCCCCCTCGGTAATTAGCCACCCGCAACAGGTGGAGGTATAAAATTAGGCACACATGAACTACATTATGCCACTAACAACAAGGTATATAAAGCTTTCCCTCAAACTCATTTGTCTTGTACTGCTGTGCTCAAGAGTTGATAGCACTCAAACCCATATTTGCAAAATCCGGAGATAACGCTGTAAGAGTTTGACCAGGATTTACTCCAATCCCGTCCGAGAAAATATCGATATCTCAGAAACTATGATAGATGCTGACATGTGGTTTGTTTTACATGAACTGTAGATAAATTTGGGGAACAGTCAGCAAAAACGACGCCCTTCAGGTGCCTAAACTTTCCAAATTTTAACATATATGATGTTATTGTAGACCGTATTCGTTTTCCGACCGTCTTCGTACCGAACGTAAACGGTCGGCCCGTATTCCTTCTGGAGATGGTATCCCAACCGTATTGGTACCATGGCAGGTGACTGTTAAAAGTTTTACTGGCAAAATACGAATTACGGCCAAGATTTGTAAGGGCTCCTTTGACAGTTTCATATTTCGTGACGGAATTTGCTCAGTTTGAGAAATGCCTCCCCACGAACATTCACGCTAGTGCGTTGATTTGGACTGCCGAGTGTTTAAGAAACTTGCATGTTGTTGAACTTTTCTTTCCTTTTTTTTATCAGACTTTGGATCGCTAGGCAACTCTCTCATTCTAGTCCGACAGCCTATGTTTTACCTGGCACTAACTTTAGGTTTCTTAACTTCTCCTTTACTTGTGCGGCAGAGAAAAATATTTTTTCAATGAAAAATCTCAACTTTTTTGTCCAAGATTGCTTCTTCTGAGAATGATCTCTTCCATGAAATTTATTTCTCTAACTTTCATTCACCCCTACTTGGTCCTTTGCAGGCATTCAGTTTTAAAGCAGCACATGCGCTATTGACTGAAAACTGCATTGCAGATAAAATCGAACGAACATGGTCTGACCAGCTTCGAACGCATTAGAACGCCCCGACTGTGTTCCTTCTAAGACGAATACGGTCGGAGAACGTAAACGGTCTGCAACAATGTGATTCAGAAGAATATAAAAATATTTGAGGCTCAAAATTCTGCAACAAAGCATATGAACATAGTCTCCGCTATAACTATCTGTTTCTTACTGAATGTGTTTTGTGTCTTTCTCAGCTATGATGGATGATACACCCAAAGATTTTAACGGAGATGACATGCAAGCTGGAGACATCATCAGATTTGACTCCGGTGCATATTCGCACTACGCCATTTACGCGGGAAATTTGCTTGTGTATCACGTGACAGGCAGTATAAACGAGGAGGATACCATGAAAAATCAGCTTTTGAAAGCATTTGAAGGAAATGTTGACAGTAAAGTCAAGAAAGAGCGCATTAGTTTCGTTGCTAATAGTAGAAAATACTTTATAGACAACATGCTTGACCAAACTGTGACACCGCGTGAGGTTGAAGAGATCTTGGGAGATGCAGACGCCTTTGTGGGGAAACAATGGGAATTTAAGCTTGCTCTCAACAACTGTGAGCACTTTGTTACGTGGATGCGATATGGTGAAGTTCATAAGTGTAGCCAACAGGTAGAGGGCGCCGTGAAGAAAGCTATTGGTAGCATTCCGTACAGAACACTTAAAGCGACGGTGAAGAAGTCATCCAATGTTGCTCGCTGTGGTTCAATGCTCATCTTGGGAAGCCTTAAGTGCGGTCGCGATATAGATTCTATTTCAAACTGAAGCCATTTTGGGGCTTCTTATTGTTGGATGTAATCGGACGAAACAATGTTGAGTGAAAGTGACGAAACGTTGGCCATGTAACGGAACAGGTGACGAAGATTTTACCCGTGGAATATTTTTTTCTAACTTAGTCAAGGTTTCCTGTAGACCTTTTCGCAAATCGTCATCAAGTGATGCGTTGTGGTATGGCCAGGGGGTCAAAGCTCATTAAAAGAGTAGCTGACATTCTCGAACGAGGTCATTTTAATGCCAACAGAGCGGACATAATTGCCTGGTGACAACTGCATTGGTAATAGCCTTAGACATTTTCCTTTGGCACTGAAGTATAAGTTTCCATGTGCCCCCCTGGCCATCCCACAATACATTACTTGATTACGATTTGTGAAATGGTCGATTACAGAGTTGGACGAAATTGAAGAAGTTTTGACCAAGTGACAAAAATTCCGTCCAAATAAATGTTAGCCCGACAAAGTTTCGTAAGGCAAGTTCAGTTAGGCTTGAGTGGTATGATTCAAATATCGCACTGCATCAACAATATGTTGATTCAGATGGACTTTCCCATATTTTCCTATAAGAACAGTATTCCCCAGATTCCTGTTTTCCTTATTTGGTAAGGCACAAGATAGTAACAAGAAATGAACATTAAACTTCAAGCTATGTTCAAATGGCCTTGATTTCTCTCTAAGGATACATATCCTTCGAGACACGGATACATAACTAATCTTACCAGCGTGCCACGTGTATGGTAGATGAATCGGTAAAAACGGAAATTATGAACATTGAGTCAGAAAGAAGAACATGCCTAAATCTTGATTCCCACCTCTAATCCAAAACGTAGTACTTATCTTTCTTTGATTGCAATTTGCCACGATTGCCATAATTTCACTTTCAAGAAAAGTGGCAAAGGGCTCCTGTGATATTGCTGCTCTGTAGCAATATAGCAAGGGTGTAAAAAAGTCCGGAATAATAAAATTGGGGCTAAGTGTAACCACATAGTTAGTAGTTTCTGCGTTCATCGATGGCCATACTCTTCTGTGCTTATTATAACCAAAGGGGGTTGTTTCTTGATTATCAATTTCCTAATATACCTAAGTAATGCCCCTCCCTCTTCCTCTTATCAAGCATTCGCCAAACAGAAGGAAATTAGTGACATGTAGAAAAGACCTTGTGGCAAATCATCTTCACGCAATGCATGGTAGGATGGCCAAGGGGAAATTACCTTATATGGCGAAACTTTGCGTGGCGAAATTTTCGTCGGGCGAAATTTTCGTCACCGAGCCAAAAATTCGTCACCTTCGCCCGAAGAATAATTTGAAAACCAAGAACGCCTCTTTTATGTGCAATATTAACGATGGACGAAATTTTTCGTCGGGCGAAATTTTCCTCAATGAGCCAAAAATTCGTCACTTTCGCCCGACAAAGTTTCGCCCGATGAGGTATCTGCGCAGTGACTTGCATTCCTAAAAGAGATCGTTTTGATATCTGAAGAGCAGTTCTAATTGCCTGCTCAATGCACAATAGATGGCAGCTTAAGATCACTTGCTTTTGTCAATCTAACATTATTTTTTCTCTCTGCTTCCTAGTCAGCACGCAATGCATTGCATGGTGACAATTTGTGAAAAGGTCTATTGCAAGCCGATGCAACAGCGAAGATTGGAGATTTTGCTCGTTGGCAGGAAATTTGCTTCCTGAGTGAAAAAAGCAGCTGCAGAGAACGGACCTAGTAGCATTTACAACTCTTCGTAAGCGATACCGTAATGACTCGATTAAGCCCCAAGGGGCTTATTTGTCAGAAAAAGATTTGGGAGTGGAAGCTTATCAGAGGGAGGGGCTCATTGGAAGGAGGAGGCTTAATCAAGTCTTTGCGGTAGTTGATAAAACAAGTGGATGCACCAATTAAACACTGCAAGCTGCTCGTAGATGATTTTCAGGCTAGGGAATCAGCGCCCCTCCCAAAAAAGCCACCTCTCAAATAAGCGCCAATCCTAGAAGTGAAATTAGTGAATAAGCGCCCCTCCCCCCTCGTTTAAGCACCCACACTGCTAATAAGTGCCCATCCTTCAACCTTCAGAAACGGGTGCTTATTCGAATTTTTGACAAGAATGTAATTGAAAAGTAATTCAGGAAGTAATTTGAATACAAAGTCGGTTTTCTCTTATCTATAATCCTTCTATATTCTGCGTCATCGTTATCACATGGAAACTTTTTTCTTTCTTAAATTACTTATTATTGATTCCATAATCTTTATGATAGGGTATAGGTAAAGAAACTGATTTATTAACTTATCAATTGATTTTGTGGCCGATTTGCTATCTAATTGAGTTGTTGATTCATTCGTTAATTATCACGCGTATAGTTTTAAAGGGTATCTGCTTTCCTGAATTGTATTTTGTCGGCAAAGTGTGTAATACCACTGTATGTAGCAGTATTCTACTTTTCGATTGTGGGTAGATACAATTTTACATTAAATTGCATCTATCTGATTTGGTTTTTGTGTTTGTTTTCCTGCTTGAATTTGGCTTTTCTGCTAGCTAATGATCGGTTTGAAGTATTAAGGCCAGGATGCACAGCTATGATCTAATACGAATTAGTCTATTAGGCCAGCGTTTGCCTCTTGTTAGTTGCTTATCATCCGAATAGGTATGCGATACACATCGTATTATCAATAACATTAATATGTCTTGCCGTGTTTGTGAGATTTTCAAAAATCAAAACTGATTTGATTTTGCTGTGAGTTATGCGGACTAATAGCCAGCTCAAATTGCTTTCATGCATACCGTAATGCTTCGATTAAACGCCCCCTTCTTTGAAACTCCTCCCTCGAAAAAACGTCGCCCTTTTTCAGGAGACTTTTCAGTAAACGCCCCTCTATTCAACGCCCCCTCCAGAGGGGCGTTCAATAGAGATACACTACCTAGCACATGTAAAACTACTACGACTAGTTCATTATTACTTCAGTTTTGGGACTTTTATTTCTGGTAAGTATTGGAAACATGAGAAAGATGATATTGACATGTAATCTAATGTATATTTCATTGATATATAAAGTTTATGCGTAAGAAAGAAGAAAGAAGAATTTCATAAAAATGTAATAGATGCCCCCTTTTTTAAACGGCCCCTTCGAATAGACGCCCCCTAAAAAGTCCCAAAAATTAATAAACGCCCCGTGCGTTTAATCGAAACATTACGGTAGGCGATTATTTTTTGGTGCAAACTTGGGGATATGATGCAGTGTGTTAATCGTATTGTCCATTTTGGCATCCATGAAAAGACAGAGCTACAATATAGTGCGATCCGACTTTCTGTTAGATCTGATAGCCGTCAAAACTGGCCTTCACTTATTTGAACCAACAATTTTTCTTCCTTTTTTGTCAGTTCCAGCATACATCGACAAAGGTAACAAAAATTAATACCATGGAAACGTATCCGGATCAAAATCATAAATTCAACAGATCTTTCTATGGCTCTTTATTCCAATAGCATGCAACTGCAGATGTACCCGTATGTACCATCTGTGGCACAGATTAATCCACATATGGATGATTTCAAACAATGAATGCAATACAAATCAGAGCGTAAATCATACCTTATGTGGTGCGATTTCGTTCTAAATCGGAGCTAGAAATCGCCTGCCGTTGGATGCAATTGGAAGTTAATACACCAGTGATCTTTTTGCTGACCGTCATCATGAGAAGTAATTAGGGATAGGCACGGGGGCACTTTTGTTTTTAATGATACAGCAGCGGACGTCACCAAAAGAAGGGACTTATTATTCCAAAATTGATAACTTATGCAGGATCCTTGGTTTTCTGCTGTTGATTCGCAATGCTTACCTCTGTTTTATACGATAGAGGTCGCGCTAGCACTCGTGATCGCTATCTCAGTTCGACAGCGGTGCGGGGTCAAACTCATGATTAATTTATTCGATGGTATGGTTGTCGAACCCAAACGTCAAACTCACTCTTCAAATGGCACTAAACCATCTCAAAATACTATCTCCTCTCCAGATCGCACCATCAGCGCGTAAAACTCATTATGGGCGCGACTGAAGTTTGACATTTGGTTTTATACGTCGTGTTAGGTCGTGCAGCCCATTACCCTACAACCTTGGTCAAATATATTCGCCAATGGACAATTTCTGGTAAAGCGATAAGTCAATGTTATTTGCCATCCATCCTCCCTCTTCCCCCCTCCCCAATAGAGTCAATGTTGTTGGGCAGTAAAAATGAGGCTTGTCCTAATTGGGACATTCAAATGTGATATCAGCTCAGAAACAACATTGACAGTGGAAGTGTGAGGGGTAGGGGCAAAAGAAGGTAGGGAACAATGGTGGATGCACACAATGTCAGTACAGATGCATGGGTTTTTGGAAGTGATCTGACGATGTTTAACCAGACACTATCTAAAAGTGAACACTGATTAGATAGAAAACACAATTCGAACACCATGGTAAAAGGCATTCTGGCGAAATATTATGGCCAAGATTGTAGGATGGGCGGCACGACTTAGTCGTGCCAGGTCGATCCAGGTGTTTTCCATGGTTTTTTACGTCGTGCTGTGGTCGCACTGGGCTCACACCTGCCATTTTTGTCTGGTACGACTGGGTTCGTCCCATCGTATAAAATAGGCATTAGTCATCTGACTTTTGTAGATTACGATTTTTGACAAGAACATCTGCTGATAATGCCATCACCTAATTGGTTTCAATCTATCGAATTTCTTATTGGAGTTACATCCCTTTTGTACCAAAGCAACTATTCCACTATTTAAGTACATGTGCATCCAATTTGGAAACTGATCTGATTGAGAATAATTCCTCAGTTTCTTACGTATAACGCTTTTTATCATACTGGCCTCTAGCACATCGATACTTTTCAAAGGATGCTAAAGATTTCGTGAATTGAGTTGCTTTAATACCAGTATCCAGTCGACTAAGTACTATGACCTATGAAGTGTAAGAATACGACTTAAAGGTTTCTACCATTCTCCACGAAGGCCGTCTTTGCTCATTGTGTGCCTTATGGACCTGTGCTGCAAGGGAATGGAAAGTTATATTTTTGGTAACTACCAAAAAGGCAGAAGCTTAACTTGAGTAAAAAATACCCACAGTGTGACTTCTAAAGTATGGCTCTGATGAGGAAAAATCTTTGAAAATCCATCAAGAAGCGAAGTTATTAAATCTATTCAAACGCGTAGTGTTTTTATGATGTTCTTAAATTTCGCACTTCAAAAGCATTACATTCCTACGCTTCGTGTTGCTGTGAAAAATGTGTTGTTGGCATTTGAGTGTTTGTCCAGCCTCTCTAGCCATTTCACTCCTATCAGCCTTGTCAATAAACTGTATGTGCGAGATTTGCCTACAGTTAGTTTGATGGAGTCTAAACTTAAGTCATATACCAATTAGATGGAAGTTGCCTTATTGGGATTGTGTGAATGTCGAAAATTGTGCATTCCCCAAAACTGATAAAAATTGCGATCAGGGACGTTTCCTTGGCTTGCTTTCGATAAGTAAGAAGCAAGAATTGCTACTCGACATTCATGAATCGTTTTTGATCTACCTTGGCTTGGCTTGGGCTTTTCATGTAGATAAGCCTTGCGACACAGTAGGAATTTGATTCGTTGGCTATTTTTGATTGGCAGCTAGCGGCGTAAGGCTTGTCGACCATAATGTAAAATGTTTTAAAATTTTTTAACGATCAGGCTTGTCGAGTTTTATTGTTTTCTTAAGTACTCCGGTACATGTGTTGGAATGAACTATACTAATCCCGAATGACTGCTCCACTATTCCACTTCCACTATTCCAGAGAACATCCACGTGGTAAACCAAATTTAAAGCTAAGAAGCAAACATCAATTAAAGAGCAAACGACAACGCTTTTCCTGCAATGGGCACTGCCTCGCCATAGCCAAGCCAAGCCTTGTCACTAGCCTAGCTAAGCCTCACGTCTACTTTCAAGAGGTTGATTAGCAGACTCTGACAAAAACAAACCTGGATGTAGATTGGACAAACTTCTGATATGATAAAAGTCACTACAAACTTCAAGATGATCTCTCATAATGCTTGCTTTGTCATCTCATCAATGCTCAGCTGTTCGTTCATGGAGTGTTCTGTTAGTTTTACCAACATAATTAGCACCACAGCCTGGACCAGAAACTTCATAAACTACAAATGAGCGGCTAAGCAATGATGTTTGATCTTTTATATTAGTGTAAGAGGACATCTTAGTAGTCTGAAAAATCACTCTTATTTCTATTTCCATGTTTGGTTCAAATGAGCGACGTGGTTCACGCTGACCAGATCGCTCGCTTTTCTTTACCTAAAATCCTTCACAAAATAAAATGCAAAATGCTCAATTTGAATTTTTGCTGCAAGAAGGCCTTCACATAATAACTTTTTTTCCGAGATTGCAGTAGACTTATACAATTTTTAGAAACAACACGATCGTTTTTATACGTAGCGACATGTTTCGGTGTTTCAGTCACCATCCTCAATCTACAAATAAACGTAAAGCCTTCAACTATACAAAGTTACAACACTACTCATATCCCGTGACTATCTAATCGTTAATTATTACTCCAAATCAATGATCAAATACATCTGACAAAGCAGAAACACTAATTGGAATTACAGAAGAAGGCCAAAGGGACAACAGGGGCTACAGATTGAGGGTCGCACCTACGTGCTTGATTTGTCGATTGAGGCCTGGCTTTTTCCACGTAATGTAGAGGGCCTCATGGAGCTTAAGATTGTATGCTGACTCCGCGGTATCTAAAATACTCATCAGATGCCTGGTTTCGACAATTAAGGTTCATATCAAGGTGCCTGTAAATTGCGGAGTTTTTATCGGTTTCCAGGTGTTCCTTAATTCTTACAAATAAATGCCTTTGGGTTTCCCCAACATAACTGGTGGTACAATCAGCACATTTGAACATGTAGATGTGTGAGGAGGTGCTAATTACAGAACATTGCATCATACTACGACTTGTTTGTGCTCTTCATCATATGACTCATTACCACAAGAGACATATTGTGCCGGTACCTTATGGGTGGTGCTATACAGCTTACGATATGTTGTAACCCAAAGACAAATTCCGTATTGCTACGAGAAGCATGCATGCAGCAATACTTGTGCCTATGAAAGCATAAAATCTCAAGTACTTTGGATACATATTGATAGCATGTTGTTAGCTAACAGTGCACGGTTGTTATCGGTACAAACATGAGCACATAGAAGTTGGTACACATAACGCTCAATACCGAAATGGATCTATAGAAAC
>JAOBRC010587565.1:0-11017 GCA_027575255.1 Scolionema suvaense
GGCAAGATAAAGATGGCTGTTATGATCACTATGAAGGGATCATTCTACTTTATGTTGTGTGGGAGAAAGTCGCGTGCGAAAGTCTGATACTCGCGTGCGAGTTGTGGCACGTCGGATTCATGTCTGGCGTGTGAAATGGCGTGCGCGTGCGATCGCGCGCCGCTTAATGAAAAGCCTGCTTCATGGGTCGCTACCTATACATGACATTAAATCATAGCTGCCTGGCATCCTGGACAAAACTTGGGCCTGTTTCATCTCTACAAGCACATTGTTGACAACAAATCAATCAGGCTACTTTTTAGCGCTTAACCCTTGTTACCCTGATGAAGAGATGACACGAGGAAGGGATTAAATTGAAGTGGGGCCCCTGGATGCACATCTAGGAGTGCAGCAACCCACGGTTCCAGTTTGAATAGGTACCGACAATGTTACTCCTATAGACTCTGAAAGCCTTTGAGGTTAAAACAGGTCTTGAACACGAAGGTCCAACTATACAAAACCTAACATCTAGCAATATATCAACTTTCTAAAACCTCTTCTCTAGATATGTACAAAATGAATGTTAACTTAACAGAGAGCATAGATATCCAACGAAAGCTCATACTTACCAAATGTTGGTACTTCAGCAGGTACCGTCAGTCTGGAATCAACACAGAAGCTTCATTGCCATTGGTAGAGCAATAGGCAATCTGTTCTAAGTCTTTTAGTGAGCCATATAATTTACTTTGGCCAGTAGCAAAGTATCTTTCATGGTCCAACAACCACTTTTTTGTTTTTGCACCATTGAGCCAACAATAGTTTCCAAGACGAGCATTTGCACGAATAACTCTATGACATGGAATGATTATAGGAAAAGGGTTCCTCCTCAAAGCATGTCCAACTGACTGGCTAGCTCTTTCATTGCCTGCCCACGCTGCAAGTTCTTTGTAGGTAATCATTTTCCCAAGGGAAGATCGCTGCTGGAGAATTTGCCATACTTTGACTAAGAATGATTGATGGCTATAATATTCAAGTCTTAACTTGGGTAATTCAATATGATGTAGAAGTGTTGGATCACTGAAGTATTGGTGAAACCATCTCACAGCAACTTTTAGGTGAGGGTTATCAGAAATTGTATAAGCTTCTCGGAAATGATGATCACGAGCACCTACATCCATGGAATTGCCTCCGGCAGATTCAAAAACAATTCTGGTAACACCAAAAAGATCTGCAAATATAGTTACCAAGCCCAGTGGTGCTCTATAGCTGACCTTATCCATGTTTGAAGTGTCAATGTCATTCATTTTGCTGGCACACATACTCTATAAAGACAAAGTCAATACATCACCATGCAATCCACATGTAAGCGAAAAAGCTCACTGTGAAATACGTTTGAAGCCTTATTGATACTTGCAACTACGCTGTTACTTATCTTACAGTCAGATGTTCAAATTCTCTGCATAAGGAGCCGGCTACCTTATCCCTGTCCAAGAGCGGTTATGAGCCAGAAGCACCAGTACAGAGAAATGGGAACATCTGATTCCAGATTAACCATTCCTTGACTACCTGATAAATTTCCAAAAAGCTATCCTTTAATTTCAACTTAGTACTCGGTACATTATGAGCTTTCAAACATACTTGAAACTTTCAAATTCAGAAATAGGAAAAATTAACACATGACAAATTAACAAAGCCAGCCTTGTCTAATATGGTTCTTAAAAAAAATACAAACCATGCAGTCTGACTTGATTTCGCATATTTATTTTGACGTCTCTGACTCTGTTAAATTTGGCTACTACCGTAAATCCTCAATTAAACGCTGCAACACTTATTTAAAACTCCACATTTTTCATGGGGCACTTAGTGGAGGGCGGCGCTAAAGAATGAAAGGTTTTAGATAAATATATTTTATTTTTCTGATAAAAAAATCAGCACACATGTTTTCCGAAAAACATCAGCCTATATGTGCGACAACTTCATCAACGTAGCATCCTGTATCGTGAGCTCATGCAGATAGACGCTATATATGGCTACTTTCGAGATTGATAAAAAAATTTTTCGGTAAAAAGAAATGGCCAAGTATGGGTCAGAGTAACAATGTGAAATTGTAACAATGTATGTTTATCTTTACAGGACAGTATCTCAATAGATCGGTTATATTAGATACACCAGTAGAGTTTTACTGGCGATGATCCTGACCAGTCTGGTCGACCACTATATACTCTTAGCACCCCTCAAGATACGTGTTGTGGTGCATGTTGCGCAAGACGTCCCTTGTACTAGGAAGTTCCTGTGATACGCATTTTTCAGGAAGCAGTAGACTGTGGAGAGGTAGTACCCTTCTTGGGATGCAAATTGGTCGGCGGCACGGACCGGTCCTCACACATTCTATCTGAAACAGAAAAAAATTCCTCTCATGCACAAATCTTGGGTGCTATAGCAATCTTGCTGGATAGCGAACAATCGGAAGACAAGGTGAAGTTGTCCTGGTATCAGCTTACAAGAGAAGAATACACAGGCCAGGCAGTTATATTTCCCATTAATTTCTAATTCCTTCGTCAATCGAAATTAACTTATTTTCTAATTTGACAGAGAAAGAAGACAAGAAATTCTGTAGTAGTAGCGGTTTTCAAGGCTGCGAATCTTTTTAATCTTCGTCACGTGATATTATTACGTCATGATTTAGCTTCCAGGAATACCGTGTATTCTCTTTTCTCAACAAAAATAAATGCAATTATCTGACATGGGTTCTCTTCATGTGGAAATGTTTCGTGCGCTAGATGCCAATCCAGGTGATACTCTTCAAAAATTAAAGGATTATGTGGATCGCATCGGTTTTTTATTTACCCTCGTTTTTCACAAGTCTGATGAGTCGGCATATGATCCCTCAGATAAAGAAAAAAATGCTATGTTGCTATTTACAGGGGGCCAGGATATGAAGAATCTTTTTGAACATGTTGGGAAAGTTCTTAACACTGACACCTATGAGGAATATGTAAAAAAGATATCAGATGCCCTCTCAGCACGAACTAACAAAGTGGTCCAGCGAAATACGCTCCTGGCCAACTTTCCTCAAGGCTAAAAATCACTTGATAAATGGTATGTTGAAGTCGGCAATGCTCCTAAGCTCATAGACTTTTCTCCCTATGACTGGAAGCAAGCAGCAGTCAACGCAATGATATTGCAAACTTCATATCCGCACCTCGGTGAGCGTGCCCTTCAAGACAATGTTACATATGATAAACTTCTCGAACTTGGCATCTCCAAAGAACAATCGATAAAAGGCGCTGCATTGTTGGAGCAAGCTGCTGGGCAGCAGTTCGGGTCAGATACTGCCCATATCAAAATGGAAGAGCAAGTTCGCCGCCTACAATAGGAGAACAAGCAACTAAAAGCCAAGTGAACCCGCAGTAGGCCATGTCCACGCTGTGGCAATGAGTATTGCACACAAGGGAAGAAATGCCCTGCACAAGGTCAAAAGTGTGGCTGATGTGGGAAACAAAATCACTTTGCAAAAGTTTGCAGAAGCAAACCCCAAGATTCTTGCTCGTCGCTTGGACAGATATCAAGTGCCGATGACTCCAAGTCTGAGGAATTGTCCTATCGTGTGGTTGTTGGAAAACTAGACTCAAACAATATAAGCTCATATGTGCCAGTCACTGTAATGCATGACACAGCAAAACCCCACTTGCTACAACTTGCTGCTGACACAGGAATCGCTGTTTCGGAAGTTATCCTAGATGAACCAGAACCAGTGAGGCATCTTGCATATGCATTCAAGCGGCAGCTTCCCAGCAAAGGCATAGTTGTTTCAGGTCATCAGACTCAAGATCAAATTCATCAGTCTACGGAGTCGCTTGTCCAGAAATACCCCAAGTAATTCTCCAACACCACCCACAAATGCAAGGGTAATCCTATTCGAATTCAAGTGAAGCCAGACGCAGTGCCAGGTATCCAACCCTTCCGGAGAGTCCCTCTGCACTACTTGGCAAAACTGAAGCAGGAGATAGAAAACATGGTCCACTATGACATTATCGAAGGGCCAATCACAATAGACGAACCGGGTACCTTGCTGAGCAATATCGTCATAACAGATAAGAAGAATTCTGATCGCATTCGTGTTACACTGGACTGCCAATCGGTCAATGCAGTCATCTATGCCACTCAAGAACCGATATTGACCACAGAGCAGCTGCGGCATCAACTTTGTGGCAGCAACAGATTCTCCACGCTTGATATGACTAACTGCTACCACCAACTCGAGATCGAAGAGTCAGTACGGAAGCTGTACGCCTTCAGCACCCCACGAGGCATCTTACAGTATAAACGAATGGTCATGATCACCAGTCCCGCCAGCAGTGAAATACAGAAGAAAATCAGAAATATCATCAGGAAGTGCCCCAATGCTTTACATATCCAAGACGACATCAAAATTTATTGTAGCGGCAAGGAACACGATAAGTTCTCGGATACGTTCTTATCTACTTTCTAAGATTACAACATCACCCTTCGACCAGAAAAATGCCAGCTAAGCAAGCTGGAAGTGAAATGGTTTGGAAATATCTATTCAAAATCAGGTATGTCTCCTGACCCAGAAAAGTGTGCCACTATCAGCAATTCGCCAGCACCAACATCCTGTTCAGAAGTTAAGAATTTCTTGCAAACAGTCCAGTTCAACTCCAAGTTCCTTGGTGGCAACCTCGGTGAGCCTTCATACCCTGAACTCACAGAGATTTCGGGCCTCATTGTTCGTAGCTCCCAAATCGTGATTCCTGCATCACTCTACGCCGATGTGATTGGGCTGTCCCATGAAGGTCACCAAGGCACTGATAAAACCCTGCAGCTCCTACGACAAACCTGTTGGTTCCCAAACATGAGGAAACTTGTTCATGATTTTGTTCAAAGCTGCAAAAGTTGCGCAGCTGCATCGCCACATCATGGTATTGTGCCTTTACAACCCAATTTTCTACCCAACCGATCGTGGCAAAATGTACACGCTGACTTTAAAGAGCCCATTGCAGGCAAGTATTACCTGCATGTAGTAATCGATCAGTTTTCAAAAATTCCGGAGGTGGATGTTGTCACTTCCACCAGCTTCCAGAAGCTGCGTCCTATCCTCAACCGCATTTTGCTACGCATGGGATCCCAGAAACCCTGACGTCTGACAGTAGCCCACCGTATGCCAGCCATGAAATGGCAGAATATGCAAAAGAAAAGGGTTTTAAACTCACACCAGTAAGCCCTGGGGACCCACAGTGCAATGGATTCACAGAAAACTTTGTTAAGTTCCGGTGCAAGTTATTACATACATCAGCAGCTGAAGGCACAGATCCAAAGCAACAACTCCACGACTACCTTCTGCATTATAGTGTCACTCCCCATGGCACTACTGGTATATCTACAGCAGAGATGCTCTTCGGCCGCCCTATCAAAACGAAGCTTCCTAGAATCTCCAAGGCCGCACTTAAAACCAAGTTCTTCACAGGGGCTCGCCATAATATGAAGCGAGCGACACAGAAGCTATACTTTGACAAGCGACACCATGCGAAAGAAAAACACATCAGTGGTGGCGATGAAGTCCTTGTCAAGCAGCAGAAAAGCACTACAAAGCCCCCGTTCGATCCCAAGCCATACACTGTGACAGCAGTTCATGGCAATCAGATCCGGATGAACCGTCCAGATGGTAGTAACCACTCGTGAGAAGAATGCAGTTAAAGTCCTTCATGCCAGATCTCCCAACCTGAAACCTTCATGGGAGAAATCCACAGCAGGGGTCTACACAGATTACTCCACCTTTGAAATTGAAGGTCTTATGGACCCAAGTAGAGAAAACTGTGATGTAGAAAAGCAGCCAATCAACCTCTTAGATGCAGTAGATGCTCCTATACAGCCTGATGGTGAAACGGGAAATCTATTTACTATTAATGAGCAGGAAGCAGAGCAGATGAAGGCATTGATTAATGCTGCAATACCAGTACAAGAAAACGAGCACCCTGCCCGCACAGGATGTGCTACTCGAAGTGCTGGAGCACGATTTGAATGGAATCCGGAGATGAATTCTAAAGATGTTTAATAGTGACTGCTGACATTGAGGAACTCCTTAGGGTTTCAAACATTCTCTTGAAAGAAGTAGTAACAATGTGATATTGCAACAATGTATGTTTATCTTTACAGGACAGTATCTGAATAGATTGGTCATACTAGATACACCATTATAGTTTTACTGTCAGGAATAAGATATAACGTAAGTAAGTCTTTTCTAATATCTCATAACAAGAAACGTTTCGACTAAGCAAAGCATTTCACAACCTAAGATGCAGCGCTTAATTGGGGATTTACGTAGCCTAGAACGTCTGTTCTTTATAGCCACCCAGGAAGGTTGTGCCGTACAATGCGAAAAGTGATGCTATGTGATTAAAGCAGTCTGAAAAGACATGGAGCTTTTGGCAAGCAGGTACTTTGACACGCTTATAGTATCTCACATAGCACGTCAAAATTTCAATGTGAAGATGGGCAGAGTTTTACAGCCGGCAGTGCCGAAATTTTCTAGTCGTCTCTTTGGCATTTTGAGCTGATACGTATAAACTTTACGATTTCGTTGCACAGGGGACGACTTTTCTAGCATAGGATTTACGGTATGTATATTCCTTAGTCTACCTGACATGGTTTCTTCAAGCAAAAGCCTTCAGAATGGTCAACAAACTGTTGGCAAACATGGAGTCAGAATTAGAAAACAGAGAAATCTATACCCTTTTATTGTGTTCATATCAATCCTCTATATAACTGAAGCTTGATTTCCTTCACTTTATTCCACTTGTCTTCATAAAGATTAACATTAATATCGTCGCCTATGAACAAGTACAGTTTGCTTCTCTGCATTATCGAGGATAGTAGGATCTGGTTATATCTTGACTCGATCGAGTCTGCCTTATATCACACAATCGAACAACCTGAATCAGCAACACGACCAAAGAAAGAAGCGAGACTCGACAGATTCGGTTTCCTAAAATAGATTCCCATACAAACTCTCGCACTTGACCGGCCAGAACTGGATGGTAGGCTCATGCATTGTCCTAAAAACACTGTCCAATCAAATCACTTGTTCGCAGACAAGTCAATTGCTTTCTGGGCGATATCAGAAATATGCGTGACTGCCAGCGTATTAGTAAGGGGGCTTGCTTAGTAACTTAAGTGCGTTGCAAGGATAACGTTGCTGTTTTATTAAGTTTACAATGGCTAAAATAGAAGCAGTATACGTACTTGAAAAAAATTTTCTCGACTTATACAGCATTTCTGTTTCAGCAGAAAAATCTGTGTTGTGATTCCATCATAGAACTACAACCATGCACACCCCTGGCAAGAAATAGAGCAGCACATCAGCTAGCCAGTAAACACGATCTACTGCTCCAGAATTATAATAATTATCCAAGACGTATTTGTCAAGTCGTCACTCCCGTACAGCTTCAGGAAACGTGGATAAAGATTGTGGTTGTCAATGAAATAAGCGACGACTTTCAAGTCAAGGTTATATCAGATGCAACAAGTTATTCCCCATTTTGCTTTCACCGTCACTACCTAACTGCTCAAACCTGGTACTCTATGATGAAGATTGTAACATATGTTGGTGAAAAAAACAATTCTCAAACTACAACAAATTGATATACATATGTTCATGATAGGAAACATAAATACATAAATTTGAGAATAGGTTCCTTATGGAAACACAGCAGAGGTCTCATAGGCACAGCTCTGGTGGATGGCACTTAACATCGGAACTTTGGACACATCCAGTAGAAAACAGTTAACAGATTACATAGTATGCAAGAACAACTCAAAAACATTGCCACCAAAACAATTTCCAAGACTGGAGCAGTTCCTGCACATATTTGATAGAGTACAAGCAGCAGCTACCTGTAGAACAACTATTATATAGCTACTAAAAAAACAAACAAAACAAACATATTCAATCGTGGAGAGCAAAAGAAAAAAATAAGAAGGGTGAGAATCGGGTTGCAAAAAAAAGTACCAAGATCAATAAGAACACAATGACTGGACAGCCAAATCCCAATCCAAATTCTAAAAATATTGAGACATGTCAGAAAGATGCTAACAAACCAATTCTTGAACATTTCACAAAAACGCTTGGTTCTCTTTTGTTCGTTAAAATGTGCAAGATTTCTATATATGTGCAACCATGGATGCACCATAACTTCTGGCCATGGAGTCAGTAGTGGTGGATTTAAACCAGGGTCATCAGTGTGAATGTGACCACCAAACACAGCAATCAGCATAGAAAAGGGAGTTCTCTGCGGTTCACTTCAACAGCCACTGAAGAGGCAAACTAACTAACCGTACAGGGTCATCTTGACCTTTGTTTATACGGGAGGTGCTTGATTACGACCCATCCAGTATTTCCAGATTGGCTATATATATGACCACCATGCTTGGTTTGGCGATCGACCAACAAGTAATGAACAATTGAACATCATCATAATTTATACAACTTTATTAATTATTCAGTGACATCATAATTAGTATTGAGCACCTAATTAGGCCAAGTTTTGAAAATTTGAATAGCTACTTATTTAAATACAATCTTGTTCGTAGTACCAGGGACGCATTCAGAGAAAATTTGGGGAGACCGGTTTGAACACAATGCAACTGTGGTTCTAGGGGTGTTGTGAGACCCCTGGGGGGTCCAGGGCAGAGCCCTGGAAGTTCTTCCCATTTGAAGCCTATCAAGGTTCCAAATTGGCTTAGAATTTGCTTTAAGCCTGGTTTTCACTGATAGTTCGCCCATCGTGAGATAGTCGTGAGATAGCATGAAGGCTTTCAGACGCATTGTTCCTCCAGTTACGATGCAGATCTTTATCTCATCGTAGAGAGGAAAAACTTTTTTCAAATTATTTTCCATAGCATCTGCCTACTTTCTACTGACTGGCTCTAGAGAGCATGTAGCAAATGAAGAAGATCATTGATATTTTAAGACTTCTCAGCCATTGATCTCTAGGTTGCATCTAACAGCGTGCTGTAAACAGGAGATAGCGTTCACATATGCACTAACAGCATCCCATTTTCTTCTTTGTTTGAATGTGGTGAAGCAGCGTTCTTTTATCACACAAGATTATTGTTGCTCCACGAACCTAGGTGGGCCTGTGGCTCTTGAAAATCCATTTTGCGTATTATTGTGAAGTTGATCTGGTCTTTAAATAATAAAAATCATCAGAGCTGCACTTCAAACGATGTGATGGCACGATGTTCGGTTTAGAAGCATGTTTCGATTTTTTGGCACATTTTGCTATAGCGGGAAAGCATTAGAAGATGTGTTAGTGTAGCCAAGACCGCCAGCTCTAGTAACCGGACCTAAAGTCTATCTTGTCTGTTCAAGTCTGCATTGGTCGAATACGCTTCTATAAGCAAAATTTGAAAGAAGCACCAGGACAATGTAAATGCGCAATTTCAAATGAAATGAATACATTATTTCAGGCATCTATTCTGACCGTTTGGCTAGTGAATATAAATCATATCTATGGGATATAGACAAGAGTAACAAAGATTTGTACAATTTCAATCTTATCTTAAGAAATAAGCAAGGACATTTTGTGGTAGGATAATGACTGATCAAACCAAGATGCATTTCACAATACAATCATGCTACTATGACGTAACTGATCCTTAAAGTACCCATTTTTTCAACAACGTGGTATGCGGTCAGAATGTAAAGGATTGCAGGATTTGTTGAGGCAGGAGCTGCTTGATTGAAACAAGGTGAGAGGACAGACACAACGCGGAGGGCTGATGGTAATGAAGGTCGTCTCGCATTTCATGTAGCAGTTGCTCAAGGTGAACTTGAAAGTAAAATCATCAAGGTTTGGCTAGCTATTGGTAACAAAAATTGCCGATTTCTTGGCTTAAACAGTCAACATAATCTGACTGAAAAATGATTTCATACGCATTGACAACCTTTTCCATTAGCATAAGTTTCCTGCTCAGCCTTAATAGAACACAAAGCAAAAGCAGGAAATTTTTAAAGGTTTGCCATATTCAAGGTTTTCAACGTCAATTTCAAAATTCAAGGCTATTTCAAGGTTTTCAAGGTCCAGTGGCAACCCTGTACAAGGGTCATACACCTAAATCCAAAATAAATTCCCTGACTTTCCCTGAATTTCATGTACGAAATTATACTATTTTCCCTGACCAACAGTTTCAAACGTGAATATTTTCCCTGATCAGCATCTATGCAAAATCTCATTCTGCTGACTTTGTCAGCCGTAAAAAGGATTTTTGACAAATAGCAATCAGCTTAATTTAGGCATAATGCAAGTATAACGCAAACCTCGATCTTATAGGAGTTTAAGCATAACCGAGCCTGATCTAGAAAATCAGCATATATGCTAACTAAAGAAAACAGCAACATGTAACTAAGTGAAAACCAAAAGCACAAAAAATACAATCGACAATCACGCCTAAAATTGACAAGCAGCTAGAGACACTCCTACACGGTGTTATTTGCACTCATCAGTGTCTTTTTCTGCAGGGAGAACTGGTTAAGCAAAGCAGAAGCGAAAGTACCAGGCTACAACGTGCGCACGGCATGAAAGTCTTAAGATAAAACGATTATTATGAGGGGAGAGAGGACTTAACAAAACACTAATGCAATGACCTACTTTACCTAGGATGATGTTTAAATAGAGGATATCCCTCTGGAGAATTATGTAGTTCTCCAACTTTGACAGGGTATCAGCTCCGAGTTTACACTCCTGCATGATGAAGCATGAACTCTTTCAATTGTCCTTGTTAACAGGGGCAAGAAGCAAGTGGGGACAGAATCACTCTCAATGAAAAATGTGCAGAGCTTAGACCATGGAACATCTTCATTCTGTGAAGCACTACAATTACTAATCGACAATCACAAAGGATGTCATGTAAACTGAAACTTAATCAGGGTTCTGCCCACAGTAGGCGGCGCCGGGCGGTACCGCCCAGTACTTATCATCAACCGCCCACCACTCATGAAGCTCTTGCAGTGTTTCCTAAT